>CM074494.1:10180823-10383341 GCA_037389245.1 Oryzias sinensis | reverse complement strand
ATCCAGACAAATGGAACACGAAAACGCGGCTCCGTTCAGATTCACTCTTTTCTGCTCCATTTCGCCTCTCCGTTGTGATAGCTGTGAGCCGCGGTGTGCGTGTGACCCATTTAAATTTGAAATCTGACTGGCCAATCGGGTTGCAGATGCGTGACGCAGCCAATCAGATTAATCTGCGTTTTCCGTCCATCCAATCACCGTCCTCAAATGCCACGCATGCGTATCTCGTGTTTTTCTTCTCCTGAAACTACGGTGGCTTGGAAAACCAAAACACTTAAAAAAAAATTTTTATATATATATTCGTAAATATTTTTTTAAAGATTTTTATATAAAATCTTTAAAAACGGGCAAATATTTAAAGTTTTTTTTTTATTTCTTTTTTACTTTACGGAACCATATTGGTTAAATTATTAACGGATTTCACTGTTATTTTCTTTAGTGTAATTAATGTTGTCTTAAGTAAAGCAGAGGGTCATGATTAGGTGTTTGGGCAAATGTCTAGTAGATCACATTTGGCGTGGTCAACTCCACAATGCAGCAAAAATATTTTATAATGTTTCAAAAAAATTTAATATAATTATTATTTACAGATCGTTATATATTCTGCTGTTTAATAAAGTCTCATTTACCAAGCATCTCAAACTGGTCAAAAATAACTAGACAAATTGATCACATCAGTACAGTTGTCCTCTCAATTTCACTTGAGATGACAACTGGACGTTTAGGAACTGATTGAATTGCTTGCTGCTTGATTTTAATATGTCAGATAACAAAGCAACATTATGGTGAAAGCTTTAATGTACTGTTACTTTTATCCCTTTACACTGTTATAAGTTTAAATCACATATCTTCTTCTGCAAAATAGTGCATGCCTTGTTGCTATTCAGAGACAAGTTCTTTAATAAAATTGCATTTACATGTATTGATTTTAAAACACCAAATCTGTTCATATTTGATAAGAAAAGGCAAAAACGATGATGGTTCACCAAAGTCATGATGATAGAAAATGCCATTTCTGTGCTTTCTTGCTTTTTTGTTCAACTAAATCTGCTGCAGTGAGATTATCTCATTTGACACAAGGTGTTTTTTATTTTGAAAGGAACCTTTAAAGGTAAATGTGCTATGTATTTTTTTCCCCTCCTTTCCTTTTCCGTCCGGTCCAACACCAAAGATTTTCAAACATGATTAAAATTAATAAAGTTTGGCCTCATTTACAAAAGGGGTTTATTCAGACATACCTCTGGTTTGTCTGAAGATTAATAACCCCTCTTGTTAAAGTAAAATATGTCCAACACAAGAGGCCCTCAATTCTCATCTGCCTGCCCAGCTGTTGGACAGGACAAGTTAAAAAATTGTGCTATGTATACAAAAACCACACACACTCATAATTCAATTATTGTAAATGCTTGAAAGCTATTTTATTTTTATAAATAAATGGTTTAACAACCACAAAATAATAAAAGTGTTTTTTTCTAAACGTTGAAGTGAGACTTTGTGGCTCATGCTAGGTTTTGGTCAATATGTTTGTGGACTAAATGGCTCTTTTAACATTAGAGGTTGCAGACAAGGACCTGACATATTACTGTGGTGTAAAAAGGCAGCAGGGCTCTGGAATTAAAGCTTGTTTAAGTCAAAACGAGACTCTCCCATGGCAAAAATCAGTTCACATGGAGTTTATTTTGCCAGTATACTTGAGTGTAAATTTAGTAAATCTACCATAGACCATGAACATGTAGTGTAAAACATATACCATGTAAATATTTCTATAGACTTATTTGGAACATTTTCAGTTTACTACAGTATATATGTACACCAATATAAAAGTAAATTTCAAGTAGACTTACTGCTTCTATTGAAGTAGAGACTAGTATATTTGTAGTACACTTAAATATACTACTTTTTGGTCAGGGCTCATTGAATTAAACTTTTCTCAAAATGTATTTGACATTGTATTCAAAACCCAATTTCTTTGACTTAACAATGTATCTTTTCTACGTGTTTTTTTTTTTAAATCAAAGGTTACTTCGCTTTCAACGTATCCAAGAAAACCTTTCATTGAAAATCCTTTCTTTAGTGCAATGTATTACACAGTCATTTGGGAGGGGGGATTGGTATTTATCACATTTTAAAATGTGTTGCAGACCCTTAACTTTTATAAGTTAATGGTTACTGAGTTTTGATGTTTAGTTTATCCTCCAAAAATGCTCTGAAAAAGCTTCATTTTAGTTTGAAGTTACTGTATTCAACAAAATGAGTGAATATCTGATTTAGGTCTTATTACAAAAACAAATTTGGGATAGTTCTTTTTTTTCTAGGTGGAATATGTTCTTATTTAATTTAAACCAGCAAGAAAATACTTCAGCCCCAAGACAAATTTTTCCAGTAAAAAGTAGAGTAAAAAGTTTGTCAAAATGCAGCATTCAGTGAAACCCAGTAGTCTTGATCTAAAGCTTTTGTCATGTAAAATAACCAGCCAAAGCACCTGGAATCTGCAGTCCTTCTGAATAATTGGGAACAATGTCACATGATCCCCCACACAGCAAACAACAATAAGCCATTAACAGGAATGCAGGGTTGATACCTGCTGTTACTGGGTGAGAAGAGGTGTAAGCTCTGGACATGATTACTGTCCATCATGGTTCAAGAAGAGACACAAAACAAGAACAAACAGGGAGTGTTCTATGGTTTATTTAAATCACAACTCAACATGCTAACGCTCATGTTATAGAAGACTCAGGCAAACAAAAATCCTTTTACAATGATGTCAGATTGTACTAACCACCACCCATAATTAGCCGAGTAAACTGTGACAGTTTGTGCAGAGGCACAAAAAATAACAAACCATATATTTTCCTTACAACCTCAAAATCTAGAAATCTGTTTTCTAATATATTCTCTTATGTTCAATCAAGTATTTCTGCATATGTTGTTTTTTGTAACTGCCATAATGTTTTTTCTAAAGACAGGAAGTCTGATAGTTAAATGAATAAACGGGACATTAAAACAATTAAAATACTGAAATATAGCTTAAAGACTAAGTGAAGTTTGATATTTATATATTAGACATGATGCCACAAACTAGCTCAGTTTTAACATATATCTGATAATTAGTAAATATGAACGTCTTTTTTACTATTAAAGTTTTTTTAGACTGCATCAGACGATTTAGGCTAAGATTAATAAAATTGGCTTTAGGTGTTTTTTTAATGTATTTTGTGTTTTTTCATATGTTGCCAGGTGCTTTGATACTATTACTTTTACCAAGAGAGTTGATATCCTTTTTTGTTTTGATTTTTAGTTTTACTTCACTTTAATTATTTTTATGTAAAGCTTCTTTTACTTATGTGCATTTCCAAAAAGATTGTTTTCTTTATTTGTTTGTTTTTCTCCTTTCCATAATGTTGTGAACCTCTAAAACTGGGGCACCGTCCCTTTAACTTGTCGGCCGGGAGGTGCGACGTGCCGGATTCCACCACTAGAGCTCCCCGCTCGGTTCACCTGCTGCCCCTCGGCTCCGTCTGTGTTTACCTCTTTCCCCACCTCTGCTGTCCGGCGGCAAGCTGGGACACAAATCCCCGCCCGAAGCTTCGAGGCTCGAGAATTACTAATGTAAGCTGCCTGGTGTCTGTTCCTTTGCGGATTTTCTGCAGCGCCGTGTGCCAGTGCCGCCAAGGCGGAGGTGAGTTTGGGCTTATTCCCGTGGAAAATGGCTCGGGCTCAATGACAACACTGCGGGTGCTAGCACCGTTAGCTTAGCTGCGAATCCTGCTCCAATCTCGTGATGGATGATAGTGAACATGGCGCCTTCCAAAACAGACATGTCTTTATATATAACTAGTTTCTGTTTTATTGACAGCGTAAGATAGTTTTAAATACTTTTTATGTTATTAGCCATTTTCCTCCATAAATGCAAATGTATCTACTTTAGTGGCATACACACAAGCTAGCTTCACGCTAGCTTCGCTACGTAACTGTTTATTAGC
The DNA here is from genome assembly GCA_037389245.1 of Oryzias sinensis. NCBI lineage: Eukaryota > Metazoa > Chordata > Actinopteri > Beloniformes > Adrianichthyidae > Oryzias > Oryzias sinensis. The sequence goes on along the minus strand of CM074494.1, from coordinate 10,379,358 downwards.
TAAGTGGAAATAACGATCACAACTAAACACATTTTGTGCAAACATTTGAGTAGTATAAAAGGGCAAATCGATTTAAGTCATACTTGATCATATTTTTTAAAACACTATGGCATTTCTTTCTTTTTTTGCTTGAACCGTTAGCGCTGCTGCTAATAATAGCTACACTAAGCTAGTAGTACCAGGCAGTCCCGTGGCCTCCTCTGCTGAGTCTTTGTTGTGAAAGATTAATCCTGTACTTCATCTTATATTTTTCTTGGGTCCTGAAAGTAAGTTTTATAACAAATGTTCCAACCCTGGTTTATGTATCTAGTGTGCGCCGCTTGGCATTACTTTCATGTGTCAGTCCTTAAGGGTTAAAGTTGAAAAATGACTGGAGCTAGCTAAAAATCGCTTAACCCGAGTGGCTTTCAGGGTTCACATCATCGCTGCTTTCCTTAAATAAAAATCGTTCGTTTTAAATCAGATGTAGGAAAATGTCGTTTCTTTGTCCACCAAACTAGCCACAACTCCCTGGTTGGTGCTGGTGGCGTCTCCCGCCTTGCAGACTCACTGGTGTGGTCCACCTGTCATCACGTGGAGGCTTCTTGAGACATCTCATTTCGATTATGTACACGGTTTTCCAACATTTGTGAAAATAGACATACTGCCGCAGATTAATTTAACATATATATCAGGCAACATTTCTATCTTTTTAAAACTATTTTAGCAGGTTATCCCCTCTGTCCACTTATTTAAACGCCCTATTTCTGTAGTTTTGCGGTTTATTCCTATTATTTAGATCTTCACTTAAACCTTTTTTTTTTAATTGTTAATAAACCTTTAAAGATTGCATTTGATGTTGCAGTTTTTATAGTGAAAAGTCAAAACAGGGTAGTACAATGACAGAATACACCAGTGGAGTTCTTTTAAACGAGGTTTTACCATAATTTCTGACTATATTGATGTTTGAAAGGGAATGTTATTTATTTTGAGCCAAGGTAAATGATCTTAAAATGTGTCTTCTTTGTTTATTGACAATTTTAAGACGTTAAGCAGAGGGACTCATTTCTGCTCTGCAGTATGCAGTTGCTGTGGAAACAGATGGTTAAAGAAATATGAAGTATTCTTTTGGTATTATAGATTGTTTATAATCACAGAATTCACTGGATCTTGACTTCCTTTTGAGGGAAAAGAAACTTTCACACCATTGTCGGTTATCTCACCTGCTTTATTTCATTAACATTTATATTTATCCTAACATGTTGTGTCAGTGTCAGTCAGATGTTATTTTAGCTTCTGTTTTACCATTAAAACTTGTTATGTCTTGTGTGTTAAATTAGCCTTGAAAATAGAAGCATGAACAAAAAGTCTATATTTGAGGAGATAAGGAAATCAAACTTTTTTTAGATTTTGTAAACACAGTAATTATTTTATTTTAACATTTTTGCATTTCTTGATAAGAAGTGGTTTGCTAATTCCTCCTGGTACGGTATACAGTTACTTAAATCATGCCAAGTTAAAAAGCATTGATACAGAAATATGCTTGACATCTGTCAGAGCGTCATGTTCCACAAAATGAATATTTGAATCCCGTCTTAAGTATTTCTTTGGTTGGCTTTTTCCTGTTTTTTATGGAAGTGACATATTAAGTTTCACAGATGGTTTGGAGGAGGACTGCATCTAATTGGATTAGAATTTCTTAAGCTATTTGTGGTAGACCAGGCAGGGCATCATAGCAGTCAGAGGGGCTTTATTCAAAGCTTTTAGAAGGTCTTCAACACTTTTTTTCTCGTCATAGTACTTCTTTCATGTCCATTTTTAGGAGGTGTGCTGGTTAAAACATAGTTGAAGACAACTAAAAGTATATAGTTTAGAATTTAGCTTTTCATAAGCAATGGATCATAAATAAATGTTTAGACATTTGCATTTTCTTTTGTAAAATTTGATTAAAACTTGCTTGGGTATAATTTCAGTGAGTGATATAAACAATCTATAAATATGGTGATAATATGCCTTAAAATCATCCTCTCGCATTTCATTCCCAAATATTTATTAATATATATTATTGTAACTGGGTTCCAGGCTTGGGTTTTAATACTTTAACTTTGGGATATTTCAGTATCTTTTGCAATTTAAATAGGAACCCCGTAAGACTTGCTTTATGGATCTCAAATTAGCTAAATTCCCTAAATTTAAACACCATGTGTGTCTGGGTTTATTTTGAAATGGAAACTGTGTTGGGTTTTTATATGAATTAAATTACAAAGAAGTCATACTATCAATCGTTCTTCTCTTTATGCTTTATAGTGTTTTACTTTTATCCCGTCACATGACAAAAACAGTTGACGGTCATTCGATTTTGAAAACTAAGCCTTTTCTAAAAAATGTGCAAACAGCTAAATGTGAGCATGAAACATGTCTGCAGTCAGTTGTTAGACTACAAAATACTAACCTGACCAAATGTATAAAAACACATTTTTTTTTGTTGATTTCTGTCCTGGGAATTTAAAAAAAATAGAGGGAATACTAAACAAAAGAAACAAAAAATTCTAATTTCTATTACCATTTTTATTTATCACATTAGTTTTTGTAAACAATAATGCTACAGAAACATGAGTTTGGATTCATTTTCCTATTATTTTTTTTTGCAGGTAAGATGAATAAAGAAATTATGTCCCGGGTTGTGAAGAAGAGGCAAGCGGATCCCAAAGTGGTTCAGTACGTGTGGGCCGCCATCGAGGTCATTCGCAACCAGAAACAAATTGCAAACATGGACAGAATCTCAAAGTAAGTTCACTGTAGATTTGGTGACATTCCTTGTATATTTACCTAATTAAGTGCAGAAAAACATCAATTTTCTGTTGAGTGTTAGATTTTTTCTTAAATATTTAGAAACTGATCTAATGTTGACAATCAGCAGATGAAGTTTAAACTTCAGCAAACCGTATTCCATGCCTTAAAAGCTGGAATCTTTTGACAATTGTGAGTTTCACTTGAAACCTGAAAGTGCTGCTAAACAGTAAGGCAGCATGAGGAAAAGCTGTGGGAAGAAGCAGCATCATTTGATTTGGGTTTGTGTGGATGTGGTGGGTTAGCTCAGTCATTTCCCAGCTGTGTTTGTTACACAAGATAACACAAGTTTGCAGAGCCGCACAACCTTGAAAAACTCCTAGACACTTCATCAGTGACCTAATGATTTATAAAACTACAACAACAACAACAACAACAAAAACATGCTTGATTTGTCAAAGCAACATCTTTAAAATGTTTCTTTCTTCACACCAGTGACACCTTCAGCAGAATCAGCTTGTAAACATGCTTATGTTAAAATTAGAGGCCTCCTCCTGTGCAGGATCAAATTTCAATTTAATATTTGCTGATGCTTGTGTTAAATATATTGGAGGCCTGAAGGGCTGCAGAGAACATAACTGCTATCAAATTTGATTTAATTGCAGAAAAAAGAGATCAGTTTGGTGTTTAAGCTCATTGTCATTTAAGATTCTTACTTCTCAAATCCATATTTGAGAACTTTCAATTCATTTTATGATTTGTTCAAATCTCTTGTCAATTTTCTTATTTTTGTAAACTATTCTAACCAGAAAAGTGTTTCCTTTTTTTCTTCTATCAGTCTTTTTGGCAAGGAAAAGCATATTTCGAATTCTTTGTGTATGTGTGTTGTTTTTTTTTTTTTTTTTTTTTACTTTTCAGAAGCAGATAATGGACTTTTCCCCAACTCTCCTCTGAAAATTGAAAAAATTAAAAGTTTTTTTTTGCTTTTCGCATTCCCTCCAAGTTTAGAGATTCAGAGTATAATTAAAGACCCAGTCCTGTAAAGATCCCGTTTTTGGTGTTTTTAACATGTTCTTGAGGAAGACAAGTATAAAGAAAATTAAGCGATGTATGTCTTTATTGAAGCTGTTGTGAATCAAGAGTAGACAAAAAAACGCTGTTGGGAAGAGCTTGTAGCTGTGACGTAGAAACTACAATCAGCAGGCCACAAGCTCAGTGGCCTTGTGATGGCGTTCACCCTGACCAGACTCTAAAAATGGGACCCAATGCTTCCCTGCTTTACACTCAGCACTAAAGGGTTGGATTTGGGGGATAAACCACCAAGTGGTTCCCGAGCGCAACTGTGTCTGCAGCTCACTGCTCCCCCAAGGGATGGGTCAAATGTGGAGAACAAATGTCACACTTAGCTGCGTGACAGCTAATGTGACTTGAACTTGCTGCTCTGCTCTATTCTTACGCATCCACTTGTATGCAAATAGATATATGAACGTCTTTGATTTCCTCGTCTGAGCTGGCATCTGGCACAAAACTATCCGGCCGAATAGCTCCAATATTTTTCTCCAATTACACAATTTTTGCGTTTTTTTTTTTTTTTACTTTAAGTTTTTTAACTTTATTGAGTTTAGATCACGTCAATATAAATACAATAAACAGTTTCAATTTCAATTTCAATTACATATAAATTCTAATATTTAAAACATTCCACGGGTGTGAGCTTTCGTTCTGTTTTGAGACGGTTCTTCACCTACAAAGTTCTGCAGTAAATTCTTAAAACGGTCTTCGTGAATCATCTGGTTGAAAATGACTTTTGATCTTGTTTTCCAAATGTGTGTTAACTACACACATGATCAACCACAACAGTCTGCATTTTTGTTGCACCGCTAATGTTAGGTTGGAGGTGCGAGGGGCTGTAAGCTAGCAGAAGAGAGTGTAAACAAATGGATGACTGGATGTGGGGGCGGGCTTACTATGAGCTAACGGTCATGGCCACAGCTCATGGAGGCCAGTTTTAATGAACTTCTGCTGCTCTGCATAACTATGTCTAGAAAATGAGGCGGGGTTTTTGATTTGAACTAAAAACATTATGAATGTAATGAAAGGACCTCAGGGAACGCTTTTATAAGAGATGGAGAGATGATCGGAGTGGGACTTTACGTTTATTCAAAATATAGCTCTTAAATTAGAATCAAATGGCAAACTGTCATTATACAGAGCTACAGAGTTTTGCTACCTTTATACTGAAGACAGCTTCAGTGACTAAGTGTTGCATCTTCAGTTAAGTCTGATTGTGTGTCACAGCAGATGTGGATCAGTGATCAGATTGACAGCAGTTCAGTTCTGACAGTTACCAAATGTTTTTCACTCATTTCCATTCTTGTGATGAAATTAGGCATCTGCAGAGGGTGGGTTCTGCAGCGCCCCACCCATCTGTAAAGAAACGTGCCTCGAATTTGCAGCAGGAATAAACTTCTATTCGTCACGATTGTATCGTATTGTTCACGCCTTGTAAATTCTCTGCAGCGACTTTGTTTACAACCCGATCCTCACGGTCGGTGAATTGAGCACAGGCTCAATGAAACACTTGGCACGTTCCTTTCAGCAAGTTGGCGAGCACCTTGGGAGCTGGCTGCTCGGCAAATTGGGCGGCGATAGACTGTTGTCATGGCAACTCTGTGCAGTGGCATGCAACGGATAGCAGCGGCTCTCCCTCACAGCCTCCTCCCCGTTTAATTCCCCTGTAGCTTGATATCACGCAGAGGCTTTGTGGCTGCATAGGGGAAGGGTGACGACTGCGGCGCTGCTCAGGTGAAACATTAACCAGCCTCTGGGCTCGGGGGCAATCTCACATCAACAGATCGGTTATTGTCCAGAAAAACATTGTTCCTTCAATTTCTTTCTTCATAGTTCAAAAGCAAATGGAGATGAGACAGAAAAACAGAGGCACACCAGACAAAGAAATTAGTGGAATTCCAGATTGACTAACAAATTCTGACGTGGCAAATGTTGAATTGACTGTAATTAGTTAGAATAAAACATAAAACTTTGCAACTTTTTCTTTGTTCCCACACCTGAATGTTTTTTCTTCCCCATTGTTCTCAGCCTGACAGAACTACCATGAAGAACTAGCTGTTATTTTAAACTCTAGTTTTATACAATTTAAATGTATAATTTTTTGCTTGCATTTGTTACTTCTGACTATTCAAATTTGTGTGTGACCTCTAGACCAGTGTTTTTCAACCAGTGTAAGAGACAGTGGGGTGAGCTGTGAGAAATGGTTCATTTTCCTTAGTCTAAAAAACATTTACCATTGCCAGAACATCAGCTCTCTGTTCATCCAAACAGGACCAGGTATAACACTGAGTACTTAGGAATAGTAAAGATCACAAAATACTTGTTTCTTTGGGTTTATTTGATTTCTGTTCTAGACTGTTTCATCGGAATGATCAAACAAAACTTTAGCCAATCACTCGCTTTTTGGAAAAGTCGACCTCTTAATCTGTCTCCACCAATCATTCTTGGAGGTTTTATAAATGCATAATCGGTCTAACCAATCAGATGTGGTTAATGACCCCACTTCCTTATCCCGACAACTCACAAATGTTGTGAAGAAACTAAAAGTGAAATTGGGTTTTCTTTTTAGAAATAAGCTTTGCTTCTCATTCGAGGTAAAAAAACGGTTTGTGACTGCAACATTTCTATCTGTTTCAGACTACGGGACCTTTTGTACATGAATGCTTCAAATCATTGTCTTTACAGATTAGACTCTGTGTATCATGCTGCTCTGAGGGTTATCACCAATTGTAGAGCATTAACACATCACTGTGAACTGTACTCTCGTGTGGGGTGGTCATCTCTGTCCATAAGAAGGCAAGGACACTGGTACATTTTTATTTACAAGGCCATGCTTGGACTGCTTCCTTCCTACATTGGAGATTTACTAACGAGGAGAAATGTTGATTCATATTCATTGCGTTCAAATGATCAACTGTTGCTCAGTGTTCCATTTGTCCGCACAGAACTGGGAAAAAGATCTTTTTCTCACGCTGCTCCCACGTCATGGAACACACTGCAAAAAACCTGGAAGCTCCCTGAACTTATCTCTTTAAACGATTTTAAAGCCAGACTGAGAGCACTTGAGGTCAACTCCTTTAAATGTAACTGCTTTTATAATTGAATGTGATTTTATTTGTTGTCTGTGTTTGTAACTTTTTGCTGCCTCTTGGCCAGGACTCCCTTGTAAAAGAGGTTTTTAATCTCAATGGGACTTTCCTGGTTAAATAAATAAATAAAAAAGTCTCAGTTCCAACAAAAATGACAGCTAAAGGTTTTGTTTAGCAGTGTAGCATCTTGCGTCGGAACGTGTAAAAAGTGCATAAGACGATGAAACTTAAACACAGGTCTGACTGGCTTTAGCGTCAGTGTTTTTGTACTACATCTCCCATGATTCATTGTAATGTGACAGCATCTGCACTACTGTTGGCTATCACAACAAACGCAAATATCGAACAGTCTGTTCAGTTTGTAAATATTCTTGATAAAATCGAAGATAAACAGTTTATTTCTCTTTCAAGGTTTGTGATAATGTGTAAAGTTTAAATGATCCTATAAACATGAATATCATGATGGTCTTTTTTGTGTAAGATTTATCAAGCATGCTGTGATTATAAATATTTGTTCACAAATTACAGTTTTCTCTCCCCACAAATATAAAAAAAATCACTGTTTAGAAAGAATATCATTATTGTTTTTATTAGTTAATTAAAATTGTATTTGAATAAAACTAGAGGTAAAAACAACTGCCTGTTAAACTATTGCAACTGTTATTACAACTTTTACGAAAAACAGCTGCAAGAGTTTTGTGACTCAATTGTTACAAAAAATGCTCGCAAAATCATGGAGGGACTGTAAAATCAATACAGACTACAGAGTTTGTTTTTGTTTTTATTTATTTTTTACTTTTTTGGTTGCTGGTGTGCATTGGGATTTTTGTTGAGGAAAAAGTTTACCTTGGCTCAGAAAAGGTGAAATGAACACAGTTCTAGAGGTTCTGACACACTCACCAGAAAAATGAAATAAAATTAGCTCAAGAGCCTGCTGCTTTTATCTTGAAATTGAAGGACCTGCTTTTACTTTTGAATTTAAAGTTTTGTTGTCTGTCTTCTTAATGTTTTTGGTTATACTCTGCACTGCTATTGTAAACACAGACAGAAAGTTGTTTGAAAAGCTTCACTTTTCCACAAAAACAGCATTTTAAATCAAACTTAAGTGCTGAGGAGTCTGTCTTTATTGTTCTGGAATCTGTAGGCTTTTATGCTTCTTTTCCTCATGATCTTTTTCCTTTTTGTCCTGGGAGCTGGTCTCTGCTCAACTCTATCTTTTTGGTTTGAAGTGATATGAGTGTTTATCTAGCGTAGCTGCTTTGGGCCTCTCCTGCAGGAGACTGTTGCCTCCTTTCCCACTCTGACTCCCTGTGTGCTGGCTCAAAGCCACAAGAGGAGACATGGTGGGTCTTTCCCAAAATGTTTCCTTTAGGCTCTAAATTTTTGAAAATGTTTCAATATTGTTGTTAATGATGCTCTAGTAATGGAAAAGAGTGAATTTAAAGAGTATGTGAAATAATAAATTGAAAATATTTATGTTTGAATACAAGGCTGCCACATTCATTATTTTCTTTTTCTTTTTTTACCTTTGCAGGTACCTAAGCCGCGTATTTGGGATGCACCCTAAGGAGACTGCCAGACAGCTGAGCCTGGCTGTGAAGGACGGCCTGGTGGTGGAGACCCTGACTGTGGGCTGTAAAGGCTCCAAGGCGGGCATTGAGCAGGAGGGGTACTGGCTGCCCGGGGATGAGATGGTAAGTCCAGAAACAACTCTGCAACGACCTAAAGGCCCGTACACACCGGGACGACTATTCGCCAGCCGTTATTCGCCAGCGTTTTTCAACACGTTTTTTTGTGTTCACACCCAGGCGATTTTCGCTGACGATGAGCCGAGTGAACATGCAATTTCAGTCCCTGACATTAGATGGCGCTTAATGTAAAACAGAAATACTCCTGTACACAAGGTGGCGCTGCGCAACTTTACGCTTCTTAAAGTCGCTTTTCACTCAGAAGAAGAGAGCAAGTATTTACGCGCTTGTCAGAATCATACGAAGAAAACATGAATATTTCCACCACCAGTTGCTCCAGCTCCAGCGATGAAGAAATTATTGTTCTGTTGAATGATAAAAGACGCCGGAAAAGACGCCGATTTTGGGTACATCCCATAGTTACGAGAAGAGAAGAACATGGGGAGTTTTATTTACTGGTACAAGAGCTGAAAATGGATCATGAGCGTTTCGGGGATATTTTAGAATGTCCCTCATTATTTCTTTGCGGCAGTGTAGACGCTACTTGGCGTCTATCTTCTTCGCTGGTATGTGTGCTCAGAAAGGCAGTTTTGTGTTTGAGCGCCCCCAAGTTGTACTTTACTGTAATTTCAGAAGCAAAGCGCCATTCTCATTGGTTGTATAGTTTTTCACGCGGTGCGTCAAACCAGAAAAACGGACCTGAGGCGTTTTTAAAAAAATGACGCTTTGACGCGTGGCGTTTTTCGCGTCGGTGTGCACACTCACTTTGGTGCCCTTTGTTTAGTCATGAGGCGTTAAACGGCGGCGAATATCGCGCGCGAAATTCGTCCCGGTGTGTACGGGCCTTAACACACTAAGAGGCTGCATTTTCTTTTCTTTTTGGATTCATTGTACCAGATAAGAAAACAAAAATGCTGTGAGATGATGCGTCTTCACACTGTGTGCAACATTTTGAAAGCTACTATTAATCTCTCTGAGCATTAGGAGACACTTTTTAAAATATTGTATTTTCTTTCTAGTTACACAAACAAATCCTGAACATGGTTTATGAAGTCTTTGATTAAAGTAAATTGTGGTGTAGCCTGGTGCAATCATCAACAGTTTAATTTTTTATCCTTGACTTAAACATTGAGAATGAGTCCCTCTGTTACTGCAGAGTCTCATGTCATGTTGGTAGATCTCATATTTCTCAGCTAGCTGGAGCTGTTGTCCTGATGAGTAATGACAACTGCAGCAGATTCTGCAAGGACTTCGCCTCCATCTGTCATGTTACTCAGTGCCAACAGTCACTGCACTTTTTCTTTTGCCTGCCATATTCAAGGATGATGGAGAGGCGGTCATGTAACCCTTTGGAACCTCGGGCCGAAAACTCCGTTTTTGTCCTCTTTTGAATTTAACTCTATTTTCAATTTGATGGACTGCTTACTTGCTTAGCTGAAATCCTTTTAATCACCACAGCGAAGGGGGGTCTAAGGGGAGGGATGCCCAGTTTAGCTTAGTCTGTTTAGTTAGCTGAGTTTAGAATTTTCCTATTGAATTCTGTGCATTCATGATCCTTTTGATTTTATGTTTACTTACAATTACCGCTATGAAGCCCATTGAGACGACTGTTGTTGTGATTCTGGCCTATACAAATAAAATTGAATTAAATTGAATTGAGCCTCCACTGTGTGGCACAAACTCTGTTTAGCCATTTTTCCATCTTGTGTTCACACGCTAGAAATAAAATCATACAAAAACATAAAATTCCATTTGGAAAAAAATTGCTTCATTTTGCTGTGGAAACACTCAAAATATTCAACAAACTGATTTTAAAACACAGAATAAAGGTTTTTGGTATAATTTAACAAAAACGTAAAGTACAAATGTTTTCAACTAACTAATTTACATGTTTTTGAATGATAATACCAGAAAAATTCCAGGTGAAATTCACGTAGATCTTTGTGCCACATTTGTAAACAGTTTCAGTTCACTTGAACATTTGAGGCACAGCACAGGATGCACTGCTGTCCGTTACACATTTTTCCGGAAATCCTGTTTTTTCATGTTTTTTCTCAAATTTTCCTTATTGTGTGAGTGGAAAAGAAAAAGGTCTTTTGGAATACAGTTTGATCCAGCTGGATTTCAGATGCTCTCGGCTGTAATCTGCTTTCAGCTGGAGGCGTGTCTGACTACCCTGTATTCCAGGGTGAACCGCTCGCTCCTACAATGGCGGCGAGCGGGATTTTCGCGTCTTTCATTCAATAAAATCTTGATTACAGAATGTGTAAATAAGTTGGAAGTCTATTTTAGACATAGGTTTATCCTGCTGATCTCACAGCCGCTGGGCTGGATGCGTCATACGCCCGTCGGTTCCAAAGGGTTAATGAAAATGCGGCCCCTGACAGCTGACAAAACATGTCCTTTTTCTTAAGTCAAGGACTTCAGCGATGTTCAGAGTGCTATTGAATTGTTCCACCAACCATGAAACCACACATCTTCTTTAATCTCCCTCCTCATGAAAGCAGTCCTGTCTTTTTCATTTTCTCCATTTGAAATCTTTGTTTTCTATGTTCATTTGTAACTCTAGACTCTTTACAGAGGCTTTAACTTGCAACGGGCTGTATTGTTATTCTGCTGGGTTCATCTTCATCATCTGTATTTGAATGATCACCTGGGAAGTATTTGTAGGTGGAACTGATTGAATTTAGGGGCTGCCACCTGCAGATCTGTCACATTTTATTAAATACAAAACATCATTAGTCAAGCAAATATACAAATAATAATGATGTATTTCCTCAAATAAAATGTAGCTTTAAATAACTTCTGACAGTGGTTCTTGAAAAGCAAATTTTATAAAGTAAAGCGACTAAAAGACTCAAGTTTTGGTGAAGTGCTTAATTTTAGCGGACGGTTTGTCAGTCTAAATTTATTAAGTTTGCAGTTTTTGTTTTTTCCAGTAAGGAGGTTTTGTTTATCATATTGGATAGAAATGTTAATGCTTTAAAACATAAATAAATGGCTTTTACAGACTTGTCCAGCATTATGGGGTTCACGTATAGCTGTGTTGAGTGTAAAAATGATGATGAAGTCCATCCATTCCTCTCTTGAAGTTAGATCCATTAAAATATTCTACGACGCTCCTACTGGATTTTGTTTTCGAATAGGTCAGGGGTCAGCAACCTGCGGCTCCGGAGCCTCATGCGGCTCTTTCATCCTTGTAAAATAACTATCATGTTCTAAATTTTCATGGTGCCTATAACACCGTCGGGTAGTGCAAGCGGGCAGGAGGAAGAGAGGAGCGTGAGCACGTCTGCAGCTGTGAACGCCGACCAGAGTCTGTAATGGGATGGAAAGTTCATCTAAAACGACAGTCAGTGGCGATCTCGTAGTGGGCACCCAAAAAAAAGAGCCTGTTTTTTTCCCTAGACTCAAACCACCCATTTCTTTGTAAAATTCATAAAATTTATGTCAGGGCGCCCCTACTATCCTGTCAACTGTCTGCTATGATGACCGTATGTTGCGCTGTCTGTGTAGAACACGCTGGAGGGGGGGTTGCACGCAGGGGAAAACAACTTGGAACGGCAGAGGTGTAGAGGTAGAGAGGCGGGGCTTAGGCTCTCCGCTTGTGATTCCAGACCCGCAACAAACTAAGAGCTGCTTCCTAATGAAAAATAGTTGTCATCCATAAAATTAATATACTTTATTAGGTTTACTGGATTTAAAGAAAAAACAAAAATAGAAAGGAGTCTGCATCAAAGTAAATGTTTCCAACTCATCTTAACTGTGGGGGTGACAGAAATGTCTATTCAAGGTTGTGGGAAATCGACAAAAGATCAAAGGAAACATCACATTCATAATTAATTAAAATGAATAATTAAATAAGTATCCTGACAGCATTTTGAACCAATACAAGTATCGCCAAATGAACTATTGCGATATATCGGCGGAACGATTTCTTCTAACAGCCCCAGTGTCGTGGCTCCTGTGCTTTCATTTCTGTGGGAAACTGATCCCAATGGCTCTTTGAGTGGTTTCAGAAATTAGATGGAGCCACACTTCCTCTTGACAATGTAACGTTGTCAAGAGAGATTGAGTTAAATGATAGAATATTTATATTAATATCGTTATTTTAAATGGCTCTTTTTTCCCTAAGCAATTCTTTTTTTGAATGCGAAAGACATATTTCCTATTAGACCTGTGTCAAAACTTTTACTTTTATACAACTTTCTTTTAGTCTAAATCACCAAATGTGAGGACAGCTTTCTAACCAAAGGAAATTGTTTGGAAACTTGACATATGAATCAATGATTTATTGGAAGTACATTCAATTATTAACTAAACAAACCATTATTTAGAGTCAACTGTATTTGTGTGCACAATTTCAAACTTGTTAAGAAAAAATCTTTCACCAAAATGACCTTCCTTTAGCATTGATAACCCATTGATCACTTCCACCTCTTTAACCCTGTCGCACTGAACATTTAAAGTAGTTAGGACACTTTTATTTGGGGAAATACTGTAGTATTTGGGGGAAAACTTCACTCAAACCTTTGCTTTAACTTCCACGTAAAGAACAATGTAAGTTTATGACAGGGGTGTCCAGTGGAGCCCAGGCGTTTTTAGCTGCAGGTCTTTTAAACACTACTCTCTGAATCACTTGCAATCACAGGAGCCGAAAGCAGAGGGAAGCAAGGTAAGGACTGCATTGTTCATTTCTGAGCCAGGGTCTGTTCTTTGGTTTGATCCCTTCGTCTTCTCACCCCTCTCGACTAACATCATTCTGTGAGAAATCAGTTCTGCCACCAGCAGTGCATTCTGGGAGTCCGATTGAATCTTTTTCAAAGCAGCAGGCAACAAAAACTACACTTCCTATGTTTTTGCCTGTATGAGGTGGAAACTTCTTTTTTTCTTTTTTCTTCTCCGCCTTAAAATTTGAAGTCAGCCTGCTATACCTTTTTAAGTGAACTTATTACACAGGCTGAAAGGTAGAAAAACATCCAGTTTCCATCCAGAATCTGTGTTGCGGGCACGCCTGCAGATCAGCAGTGGAATCAGCATTTCTACCTGCTTCTTGCTGTCATGAGGAGAAAAGTTTCATGAAAGTCTCCCGAGGCACTGCTACCACATGGCCAAAATTTCTTACAGAAGTGATTCTGAGGAAATGTGTGCTCGCTACTTGCTTCCAGCTGTGCTTGATTTTAAAATCAAATTGAACTAATCTCCAGCATTTAAATCCCGAAGCCCTGCGAAACCATTGATTTTTAAAGAACAATTTTTGTCTGTTTCATAATTGAATGTGATTTATAACAGTTCAAGCATAGCTGCAGGTAGGTAGCAAAAACCTATGTAGTATTTTTTGGTAGTCTTTTTTCATAGCTGTAGTTCTAGGAGTGTGTTCTGCTGTGGTCTGATCTTTCATCTGGCATGCTTATTTTCTTATTTCCTCCCATTATCTTGAATTTGCTGAACAGTGGAGGCAGGAGGAAAACCAGGTGATTGTGGTGTGTGTGGTTGTGATTCATGTCTGATTTCAGAAACAAGAAACCCTTGTCCTGTGAGGTTAGCAGTCACTCAGAGGGCCTAACGTGAAAGGCATTGTAAAACTGTTAGGAGGCCGGCCCCCCAGGCCTGGACTCAGTCCAGTCAGCTGAAGCAGCGTCCTTCACTTACCCTGTGGAGCATTTACTTTTGAGCATTTCCATACCTATTATAAATGTAAAGAATTACAGGACCAGATGTCTTGAAATTCAAAACAAGCTGCTTCAAGTCTGATTGGATTAATTCCAGAGAATTGGATTAGATCTGTTTTAATGTGAAGTTAAGAATAAATCACTGATCAAATGTGGATAACTGTAAAGAGCTTTACATCATTTACAAACTTGTGCATGAAAATAAAATGAAATTTGATGTACCAAATGCACGTTTTTGTTTATGGAACTAACTTGTTTTGACTGTTTGAAGCAGATGTGTTTTGTATATATTTTCAAAGTGCTGTACATGTGCAGGTCATGCAGTCTGGTGTTGGTAAATGTGTATAAATGCGAATGTTTGGAAGGAGAAATGAAGTCAAATCCCAATTAAAGGGCCTTCGTCATGCAAAAATCCACTTTTTTGAACTTGTAAGTTCAAAAATTCAATAATGTTAATTCCTAATGAAAAGAAACCCCAAACAAATTCCTCTAAAACCTGCACTCTGGGCACCAGCCCCTCCCAATGCAGGAAAACTAGTGTGTTCTCACATTGTTTGACAGATACTTTTTGATTTTGACTTTAAGGGATAAAAAGTTATAATAAATAAAGAGTTATTTAACAATAAGTAGTTACGTTTATTTTTCATTACATTTAGTTACATGTATAAGTTACATCTGGCCCTTTGAGGAAAACCACTATGCTGATGTGGCCCTCTGAAAATGACTTTGACACCCCTGCTGTAGAGGGTTGAAACAGGATCTGTGCTCAAGATCAAGAACTTGAAAGAGGAGGTGGCTTTTCTTTAATGTTAAATGTATTTTTCCCTCTCATATAATATTAATATGCATCTCCCTCTGTAGTCCACAAATCACTATATAAATGTTTGGACCATCTTTGTGTCAAAATGATGCAGGCAAACTCCTGAGCATAAATTGATACAATCTAGATATTTATTATATTTGCCATATTAAACCATACATGAAAATGACTTTGACAGATACTTATTTTATTATTTTAAGGGATAAAAACAAAAGATCTTTAACAAAATGCTGCAAACATTAAAACCTGCATTTTTGGTCCTTGTAGTGAAAAAGAAAATGTTATAATTTATTCAGGTTTTATTTATTTTCAGGTTTTGTTAGTTCACAAAACACACATTCAAAACACACATTCCTCAAAGTGGTTTGCCTTCATCTAATTGTAATTGACACAACTTGGTAGAATACGCATGTGTCCTTTACATCTGTATTAAATTCGTTTGGTGCCGTTGTGCTACAACTTCATTAGAAAAATTGGAAGACATCAAAGAAAGATTAGTTTATTTTAGAAGGAAAAAGCAGAAAAAACAATTTCTATTTTTGTATTTTGAATAGATGCTGCTTGAACTGTTTGGCCCCTGTAACATGCCCCGACTTTTTATTTCTACAACATAGAGGCTGAAATTGGTACCCAAACAACTTCTATCTACTATATTTGGGTCAAATGTGCCCATGGCTCGGCTGCGATCACTTAAGCTGTAGATCGTGTGTCCTCGGCTCAGAGCTTTAGCTTTTTGAAGTAAGCCACTTGTGTGATGGGCCAAAACACAGGAGCAGCTCTTGACCTTCAGCACAAAGACCATCTTTGTGTTTTCAAGTGCTGCTTTGTGGTAAGCGACTGCTGCACTCTGAAGAGAAAAAGGCTTTGCAAGCGGATGTCATGCTATTAAAAACTAGGGATGTCCCGATAGGTTGATCATGTGGTTGACTCAACCGCAGACTAATGTCGTCTCCCGATCAGTGATCAGACATTAAATATATTCCTATTATGGTCAGCGCTTTAAATTTCAAGCTTATTTTTCTGGATAAATACTCCCCTAGAGGTCTGCATGTCATGAACAGATCACAACATTTTACTGCTGAAAAGCCAGCAGAATGTCGTCAGTTCAAGCAGGAGGCGCGCAGAAACACTTCAGTCAAGCCAGTGAGATGTTCACAGATTCAGACTTCCAGGATCATTAACCCTTTAAATAATTGTTTGGAACTGACAGCAATTTTCTCTATTTTTATGTCTTAAGGCAAACAATAACCTTCAAAAGCATTTCAATAGAAAAAGGTCTGGTTTTTGTATCTTTCTAAGGAGAACTGTGTTCTTCTACTGCCAACAAAGAGACAACTGCACAGAGGCTGCTAACTGTGCTAAGTGCTAGCTCTGTGATTTAACCCCTTAAGATCTGAGCTCTTATTTGATATGCCTTTTTTATTTCTCTGACAGAGCTTCAGTTAATTAAATGAACTACTGTTGTAACAAAAAAAAAATGTCATGTCTTAAGAGGTAAAAAAAAATAATTCCATAATCTATTAAAAAAAAAAACTAGTAACCGTGAAGGGGGGTCTAAGGGCAGGGATGCCAGTATAGCTTAATCAGTTTGTTAGTTCATTTTAGTATTTTCCTATTGAACTCTTTGTATTCGTGATCCTTTTGAGTTCATGTTTTACTTCGAAGCCCATCGAGACTACTGTTGTTGTGATTTTGGGCTATACAAATAAAATTGAATTGAATTGAATTAAATGGTTCTAATGATATCAGCTAGTCGTGAATAACCATTCATGCCACCACAAAGTGAAATGTGTTGCAAAAGTATCGGATCAAGACTCAGTATTGGTAGCTACTCGAAATCAAAGGACTTGGAATGAGATCAGGCCAAAAAGAAAGCCTGATCAGGACATCCCTAATTAAAACTCCTGAGCGACCTTAGAGGCCAAACCCTGCAGAACAAAGAAGAAAGGCAATGGTGTGGTAACATCACTCACACTTGAAGCATTTTTAAAAAGTACCTTTCAGTTTTTTTGGGTGTTGCATGGACACCTGCAACAGGAATGTCATGTTGGACTCCCCTTTTCTTTATTCAAAAAAGACCATCAGACAAACCTCCTGAATGATGTGCAGCGGTTGTTAACAGATGGAGACTAGAGTAGTCGTAGAAATCAATTTAGTGTATGATTGTGCCTTCACCGAGCTCCAGGTGGTCACAACTCCTCTCTTTTCTGGACTCCAGACTGCGAGTAGGAGGAGTTGGACTGTTGACAAGCTGACATGCAGATACATTCCCAGTGAGGAATCTGCATGTGTGTGTGCGAAGACAAAACGTTGTGGTAAATCTGTCCGTTAACACAGGACTCTGAAATCTGAGCATGTGCTGAGTTCTGATCTTTACCAAACAAAGAACTGTTTGGGTTCGATCTCTAAGGTCAGACAGAACCACACAAACCACTGTCTGGTTTCCTCTAAATAATACATCTTGTTTCTAAAGTAAATATGTTGAAATTAAATACAAAAGCCTCCCACTGATTATTTGTAAAAACAATTGACTGTTTTTGAGAACTGGACTGACTGAATTTATCTGTAGGGCAAGTTATTCAAGTTAGAAACTGACCAATCAGATGCCTTGATAAAACTATGTTGTCTCTGGTAGAACGTTCAAGACTTTCTAGTGGTAAGGGTATGGACTTCCAACAAGGTCACTTCTAAGTGGTTGCCATAGAAATGTTGGCTGTTCTGACTCAGACCAATCACACCCTACTGATAATTTCTAGTTCTAACATAGCGATGTTTCATACTGCAAATTATGGCGACTGAATTGACCTCGTTTGGTTGGAGGTAGAAGTAGGCTATTTTCTACGGATGATGTCACACTGTCAGTTCAGTTGTTGTATACAGTCAATGTTAAAAATATTCAATTAAGCAGAGCACACCCCATAAAGTTTGTGCGTCCCAGATGATTGATTCTGGTTTGTTTAAGTCTGGGACAGTTCCTAGTTCCCTTCAAGGAGTGCAATCCTGTCACAAATCTGAGAGCCAGGCTGAGTTCAGGGTACAGGAAGTTGTTTCCTCCCCTGCTAAGGTTGGCGGGTTGGAGGGGGGGGTCACCCAGACTTGTGCTCTGCTGTGTCCCCCCTGCAGGATTGGGAGGCGGAGAGCCATGACTGGTACTGCTTTCAGTGTCACCTACCAGGCGACGTCCTGCCATGTGACAACTGCTTCCGGGTTTACCACCTGAAGTGTCTCTCAGAAGAGTTCAAGCCCAGAGATGGAGGATCCCACTGGCAGTGCACCGTCTGCAGGGTGGGGGCTCACGCCTTCAAATGTTCACCTACACCTCCTTTAGGGCTGCAACAAGTAGGATAACATCCACAATAACAATGCATTATTATACAATTTTGTTTGTATTTCAGTCTCAATATATAAACCGGTTCTGTGAACACCAGAGAAACCAATGAGGCAGAAAGAAAGACTTGTTTTCTCCACACTTGTTTTTCTGTTGGATGCACTTGTCAAACCCATCCTCCTAATTTAACTTTTCAGACTGAAATCAGTTGATCCATGGAATATGAAGTACGACGGTTTAAAAAGCTGTGAATAAAAAATAGGTTGAATCTTTTATTTTTATTTTTTAAATCCTTTATCTTAAAATAATAAAAAACCCAACAGGCTAATAATTACCGTATTCTACTTTTTATGAATAAATAGATTTTATTTCACTATAATGACCACGTATGGAAGCCTTTACTCTGCATTGTTATGTGAAGCATTTTTAAAGCCAAAACAGAATTTTTGAGCTCCCAGGTAAAAATATTCCTCCCTTATGTCCTATATTTTCTAAATCCTAAATTTCTCTGTTGAAAACTTATTTCTATGCTCAAAAACACCTTAGTGTTGCTGGGGAAATTATAACTCAGGATCATTCTAATAAAAAGAAAATTATTGCAATACACATTTATCTATTAAAAACAAGGTATATTATAATATTGTAAAAAGTAGAAAAACATTTATTTTTGTAATTTTCTGCATTCTTTCTGTGATGCATCTGATTATAGTCTTTCTTTGTTTCTGCTCCAAATTAACCAGAGTTGAAAACCGTCTGCTGTTAGGTTTTCTTAGATTAATTAAGGAAATAGACACATTTTCTCATGTTTAAATAAAAAAATTAAAAAAACTCATGTAAATTTTAACATCTTATCAGATATACTTAGGATCTTTGACACATTTACAGTTAAACTCATTTACTCATTTTTTTAGTAAATGAGTCATAATTGTAATGCTTCCCTCAGCTTTACCTCTGTAGAATTGTCTTAGAAAGTAAAAGCTAGGATTGGGCCTCTACAAAAATTATTTTACAGAAAGCTTGGATGAAGATAAAAAAACCACCATGCAAATCAAAAATCAAAAGCAATTATGATTTTTTTTTTTTGTATGTTTCATGTTTTGGTTTTCTTTTGCATCAACTTCTATTTACTGTATATTTTCATGTTTTCTTTCAAGTGGCTCTGTTTTGACAGTTAAATACATTCACTGTAGTTGTAATTGTATGTAAATGTGTTTTGCTTTCATACACGGCTTTCTCTCTCCTGGCTTTTTCCCTGCAGGGGAGTAAAAAGAAGAACCTGAACAAACAGGAGATGTCTAAATACCTGCGCTTCATTGTTCAGCGTATGAAGGAGAGGGTGAGATCCACTTTGCCTTCCTTTATACTCATTTGCCATAAGTTCAACAGCACCCTATCAATTCTTTTCAGTAAAACGCACAGTGCTTTTCATCTGTTTTGTTTATTGAAAACATTTTCCCTCACTTTAAAATTTCTTTTTTCTGAATTAACCTAACCAGAAACTGCAGCAAACGCATAAAAATACTCAAGCCCAGAATCTGAAAGAATCTCTAGTGGAGAAATTGAGCTCTGAATAATTGAAGCTCTTCATCTCCTGGATTGTCTTTTATGAGTCTTTTTCATCATTCCAGTGCTTTAATTTGTGTCTTACTGTACTTAGTGAAGTTTGACACATTTTAGTGCTTTTAAGCCCTTTTATATCATGTGAAAAGAAACAAAGCCGCTATCAAACTCTTCATGTTTCCAAACTCAAAAATTATGTTTGTAGGTAGTGTTGACTACACCTCAAAAAGGAGAGCAGCATCCTTTCCACCTGCTGTTGTCATGTGTTTCTGAAGAAAATATAAGAAAATTTCTCTTTAAAAAAAAATAACTGTTCTATCCTAAAGGTAGAAAAACAGGTGAATCTAAACCGCTTTAGTTATTTTTAAATTGTTGCTTATTGATATTAGTAATATTTTTTAAATAGTAAAAATATTAAAATCATTTCCAAATGATGCTAAAATGTTCCCCTTTTGGAGATTACACCTAACTCGAGTGTTTTTGTGTTGCACTTTAGTGCATTTGCTTGCATCTTTCTGCTTCTCTCATACCTTGATTAAACATGATTGATTTATCAATCACAGCCTTTTTCTTCTTTTGTTACATCTCATCTTGTCCTTTTAAAAGGCCGTAAGAAGCCATCATCGAGCCTCTATGCTCTTTCCTGTTCTTATTTTTCCATCACTGCCCAACTCCGCTTTATGAAATCTCATTAAATCCTCTCCCTGCTCTGCATTACAGGCGGTTGACCTGAACAAAAAAGGCAAAGACACTAAACACCCCATGTACAGAAGACTGATCCACACTGCACTGGACGTCAGCAACATCCAAGAGGTCTGACTCACTTTAAGACATGTTTACGGTCTGAATTTTTGTCAAATAATACAGCAAAAATAATGGTCAAAGGAATGCCAAAGTTTCTCACACAGTGAGAACGCTTAAAACTGAAGCTTGGGTAAAATCATCTTTCTCGTCTTTAGGAACCATGACTAATACTGCAGTTTTGTCATGGTTTGACTTTCTGTTTTTCCAAGACTTAAAGTATAAAATACAATTGAAAAGAGTGTTTATAGGTTTTAGGTGTAATCAGGAGACCCAGCGATGTAAAGAGCATCTTCAGCAAAGCTGTGAAAGTCAACGCAGTGTCTCCTGATGACATCATCAAGAGCATGTACGAATAGGCTCCGTGCACGAAAGTAAGGAGTTCTACTTCCGCCGCCTTGAGTGTGAGGCCGACCATTTCCGGCTTGCGACTTCTATAGCAGCGACACGGCAGATTTTGATTGCGAAAGATGGTATATTTCACCCGTTTTCTACAAGGTCTCCCGAAAATCGACGTGAACGACATCTACATGATTGTCGACCAGTGCGTGGTTACATGGGCAGAATATCGTGTCGACAATACCGAAAAGGAAATGTGTCCCGTTGTAAACAAACCTTTGCTGTCACATATTTATGCAGCAGCTCGGTAACATACGAGGCGATCTTCCAAACGTGCTTTTATTAATTTTATGAATATTATGAAGTGCCTGTTCGCTCATCATTTTATATTTAATCCTTGTGGTCAGTGCTTTTTTTGTGGAAAAAGAACAGAACTGAAGAACAACCCACTGTTAGGAGAGGCTAACAAAACGGGCTAACAGCATCAGCCTTTATTTGTCGGGGCACAATTAGAAACACAATTCCATGTGTCGTGATTTTTTGAACAGTTTCTAAGGACTGAGCGGCATTTCTGCTCTGAAAAGCTCACACACACTGTGTGCTCTGCTCTACCCTCGCGAGTCCGGCAGCCGCTAACCCAGAGCGGCGGCTCGGCTCGCAGTCCGAATTCTCACACATAAAACAACAACGCACACGTACCAAAGCACCCTCCCCTCAAACACATTAATAAATCCAGCTGCTCTGCTCAGAGAGGTTCACTCGGTCCACTGGCACCGGAGCCCGAGCGCGGAGCTCGGATGCCGGGTCCAGACGTCAGTGAGCACGCATCCCCCCGCATCTCCCTAGTGAGGGGTGAAAGAGACGGGAGAGCCAGCGGAGCGGGGCGTCCGCAGAGCCGCTGGTCGGTCCCTTATGAGCTCAGAAGCTTTCTCTCTCAGAAACACCGTCTATGCATGACGTAAACTAGAGCAGCAGTGACACACGATCGGTATATCCCAGCTATCTCGATCGGAAAGAAATTTTGATCCGAACGAGTCTGACCGGGCAAAGTATTCCGAACGGCGTGTTTACATGACGCATTTTCTTTCCGATTGCTGCAAATACGAAACATGACTCATCTTGCTTGGGGTGAAGTCCTCCCGCCGTGTTCACCATCCATTCGGCTCTCACCGACACATCTACTGGAAAGCTTATATTAGTACTGATGTACTTTGACAAATTCGCACACGGGTATACAACAATGTTGTGATGTCTTTGTCATGCGTTGAAACACCAAACGCCTGTCTTTTACCCGAAATCCGCTCCTATTTACTCAAAACTAGCAACTCAACAAAACTCCCCACAACAATAACACGACCAACAGGAAGTTGTCGGCCTCACACTCGAAACACGGAAGTTAACCGGAAGTTCTGTCGTGCACGTAGTCTATTAAACAGTAAGGGACCAAATATTGACCCTTGGGGAACCACAAAAGTTATTTCATGGATTCTTCAAGAGCATTTATCCATACTAAAATTAAAGTGTTGATCTGAACGGGAGTAGTTCCTGAGAGGCCCACTAGACTTATTGGATAGAAACAAGTCTATCCAGTAAAATCTGGTGATCTACCGTATCAAAGGCGGCATTAAGAATAACTAAGAACAACTCGACCAAGTATCTTCGCATCAACCAGGACAGAACTCACCCGTTTCCTTTGGGTAAAAACAATGCTGGTGATCTGTTAAAACAAGAGTATGGCACAGATGAGATGTTAGCTCTTATGGCATTAATTTGAACCATGAAGTGTTCTGCCAAGTCCTCACATGCAGCATTAGAGGATGGCAAAGAAGACTTGTTGAAGTCTTTGTTAATAAAAATATCAATTGTTTTAAAAAATATATTTGCTATCATGTTTATTTCCTAAAATTAAGTTTGAAAGTAAAGACTCCTGGCCTGTTTAATTGACTTATTGTAAATTTTATTTATTGATGTATTTTCAAAATTTCTTGATGAATTTTTAATTTCGTCTTCCTGTATCTCCTCTCTGCTCTCCTGCAGTTCTGTCTCAGACACTTAATGTTATCAGTCTTCCATGGCATTTTAGGAGTGGTTCCTAATGTTTTGGTCTTGAATGGAGCCACTGCATCTATGGAAGACTGAATCTGTTGTTAAAATGATCAACTTTGAAATCACAGGATGTGGGTAAAATCTGAGCAGGATTTTGTTTTTAAAAAAAAAACTAGCAGCCACTTCAGGAGTTACAAACTGCTTCCTCAGTTCCCACAGTAGCGGTCAGATATAGCCAAGTCAACAACAGAAGACACACCAGCAGACAGGTCGTAAGTAATGACCTGGTCCAGGATGATATCCTCTGTTTTGAGTTGGCTGTGAGACGTCTTGCTTAAAATCCGTGCTTCTCA
Source organism: Oryzias sinensis (assembly GCA_037389245.1). Lineage (NCBI taxonomy): Eukaryota > Metazoa > Chordata > Actinopteri > Beloniformes > Adrianichthyidae > Oryzias > Oryzias sinensis. Next base: position 10,355,822 of record CM074494.1, on the reverse strand, counting down.
GAAGATTTAAAGACTCACATGTCATTGTGTTTATCAACATGTCATTTAAAGACACCAGTTGTTAAAACTCAATTGTACCTTATGTGAAGAGATGATAAAAATTCCAAACAATCTTATTTAAAACAGGAAGGAGGTTTTGGTGTAAGATGTAACTCATTTTCTATCCTCCTTTTTCTCATTTGTTAAATACTAAAAAGCTTGTTTTTTTTGTTTTGTTTTTTATTAAATTATAGATTGTACCTGACATTTCACATAGTTGCATTACGGAATGTTCATTAAACAGAAGGTAGAGGAAAACTTCAGAGCTGAGATGATGTGTGGTTCTGCAAAGACAGATAATGGAAATTTTTTTAGGGGATAAAAAAAAGTTTGATTTGAATCTCTGCCTTGGTCGCAGGTCTTATTCTGATATCAAAGCGAGGTCAAAAGGTCATGAATGAATCATAAATGCACTGGTTTCACAAGATTAAATGAATGATATTGAGAGAAACAAACGCATATAGCCTCTGAAAGTGTGTCTACTGTTTATGAAGACCTGTGTGGCCCAACTCTGGTCCTCAGTGTACACACTCCTGCATGTTTCCCGTGCGTAAACACACCTGATTCAGCTCATCGTCTAGCCTTGAAGGAGCCCGATAATGAGTCATTAGAGGCAGGACATTGATCCCAGAGGATCAGGACATTGATCCCAGAGGATCAGGACATTGATCCTCGGGGATCAGGACATTGATCCCAGAGGATCAGGACATTGATCCCTGAGGATCAGGACATTGATCCCCGAGGATCAGGACATTGATCCCCGAGGATCAGGACATTGGAAATGCGGATTAAGAAGAAGTTAGATATGAGAAATCTAGATGTAAAATATTTTATCAAGTAAAATTGAAGGAATTTGGCTTCAAGATAAACAAAAATAAGCATCACTATGAGATTACAATACCACAGCGACTGGATAGTTCAGTTGGTTAAGCGCAGGACTGGGAAATCAGGGTTTGATTCCCAGGGGGCACAATGAGCTTCATCAATTGTTGGTCCATGGGCAAGACCCTTTGCCTTACAAGGGGGTCAAGTTTGGGTTCCCCTGTGTCAGTCCCCAATGAATTGTTTTAATTTTGTGTTTACATTTTTTGACTTTATTGCGTTTTTCAAAGAGTTTGAATGTCATTTATTTAGTTTTGTCCTGCTTTGGCTGTAAGAAGATCAAATACAGGGTTGTGTCATGATCCGGTGTAAAAAATCAATAAAAGCTGATTTGCTGTGGTCACCCCCAGGGGATATGGTGAAAGGCGGACATTAGATTACACTACCACAAAACGAAAATCCCTCTAATGACTGACTTTTGAGCTCGGTCCTGCTTGCTCCTAAACTGGCTGACTGACTGTGTGCATTGTGGTGTTGTATTGATAAGCTGCCCTTTGACTGGCTCTGTGTTGATCACCCATCCGCTGACAGGTAAACAGACTGCTGTTTGTTTTGTCTTCTCCCAGCTGACTTTTCCTCCGTCTTGTTTGACTTTCAGAGCCTCTCTGAAGGAAAGTACAAAAGCTTCGATGAGTTTAAAGCAGACGCTCAGCAGATAGTTCACAACACAGCCATCCTGTACGGAGGTGGGTCAACGTTGTTCTGGTGCTTCAAGCTAACAAAGAGTATTAAAGAGTGTTGTTTGTTTCATGTCTGTTTCCAGCTCTCTTCATTATTGTCTTGTTTTTTCACCAAGACACTGTTTCTTCTCAGACCTCCTGACTGTCAGAGTTGATATTGACATACTGGACGTCTTGACTGTTAATGTTTGGTAGTGATACCAGAGCCAGCTGTCAGACAATGTTTACTGTTGTCCTCTCACAAAATAAACAGTTTTAGTTGTAGATTTTTCAAGCTAATGAAATTATTAACCATTTAGAACTGAGCGACGCCTGAGGGCGCCCTGCTGAGCATCTATGACATCAGCTTATTAAAACTTCGTAGAAAACAAATGTATTTCATTACTCTGTGGTTGAGATTTTGAGGGACAGAATGGGCAGTTATTTGTAGTTTCTAAACAACAGCAATTTTTTAATACGTTAACAAATGAGGTGGAAGATGAATGCTCATCAGGACCTCTGTCTGGCTTTTTGGATGGAAGAGGAGGAACATTGCCGTGTTCAGAGCCTAAAGACTACCATGGCCCTTGGTCCATCAAGGTTTACTTTTTTGGGGAGGAGAGGGAACTTTTTCATTTACACCAAAATCAGCACAGGTGTGAATTGCAACAGTTCTGATGCGCGTAGCGGAAGACCCTGCTCGACAGAGGCAGAGCTGTCTGGCATCTGCTTCTGTCGTCTTAGTTTGTGTGATAAATCTGCCGTTTACCTTGACTACGGTTTTTATTCTCTTTCACTCTCCATTTCTCTTTCTTTACTTTTTTCTTATCTGCACTTTGGGTCCTGAAATTTAGCACAATATTTGTTAGGGTTAACACGTTGTTCATTCTCTGATTGATTTTTTGCTGGCCGATTTGCTGCATCTGTCCAGGTTGGCACCACAGTGGCGCTGCCATCAGCGTGTGAATGTGTATGTGCCTGGGTGAATGGAACTGTGACTGTCGAGCACTTTGGGCTTTAAAGCAAGATAGAAAAGCACTACATGTATTTGCCATTCCCATTTACTATAGAGCTGAGGGTACTGATGCAAAGAGGGGAATGCTGCTGTCACTGTTGAACTGTTCCAGTGTTGTGGATCCAACTTAACCAAACAGGGTGTCCACCTAAGAACCCCAGTCACTGGTTTTGACCAGAACTCCCACAACAGCTGTTATTTTACAGTGTGGAGCATCAATGTTAGTTCAGATGTAAAATGATCAGCCTGATGCAGCCGGATTTCCCACTTTGAGGACGACCGATTGTTCAGAATATAATTTTACACACCAGAAAATGGTCATCCTTTATTTTCCTTTCCTATTTATTATGTAGGTAGTTTCACTTGTGTACTTTGCAAAGTACACTCAGACATGTTTTTATTTTTGTTGCAGTTCACAGCGATCAGGCAGAGATTGCACGGTTGCTCTTCAGTGACACATGCCACGAGGTACCTTTTTGTTTTGTGAGATTTTAATGAATGTTTTTGTAATACAAATTTAAAATTTGTCCCTCCGAAAACCCAGTGAGAACCTGCAAAAGTCTCCTGCAGTACTTTTACATGTCATCATAAAAATGTTTGTTTTAAATCTCATCTTCGTTCCCGTTTCTCTGGTGTCTTCCAGTTAAATGAGCTGATGCTGTGTAAGAACTGCTTCTACCTGTCCAACGCCCGGCCAGACAACTGGTTCTGTTATCCCTGTGTGAGTATGAGCAGAAACTGTGGGATCCCAGTCGACTGAAGGGGGAAACACTGATGTTTGGTTTGATCAAAAACATGTTGATTTGACACATTTGAATGATTTCAGAAAGAAAATCTCCTACTGCATTAATTTATTAGGTATTGAGCTCACCTGAGGTACAGGGTTTGATGTTCTTCACATCTGTGTTCTGTTGGGGTCTAAAGCTGCTGAACTCAATAATGGTGAAGAGTACGGCCTAATGAATCCAACTGACTCTTTCCATACTGACAACTTTGACATGTCGATAAAGATTCTGACCCTCATTTGTAATAACAGCCTTGCCATTTAGATAAATCATATTACCGGTAAGCCGGAAAGTATTTTGAACTTTTTCTGTCAGTTTTTACTACAAATGTTTGTGAACATGATCTGACTGATGGCATCAACACACTGTTTTTTCATCATTAGTAGTCCTGTCAGGCTTAGGTTTTTGTGTTACTTCAGTCAAGGCTGCATGTTAGTTTAAAAGGGAAATTTAACAAAAAACTTTTATTATTAATATTCCTGCAGCAGCACATCAACAAACAGCAGCCCAGAACTGCAAACACTGAAAGAAAAGAGGAAAGTTTCTCTTGATTTCACCATTTTTATCACTGTCTTTACTAACAACATGTGTGCTATTTGGTCCATATTCATGAGATTAATAACAAAGAATAATACAAAGTATGTGCAATCAAGGTTAAAAGATGACTATTTGGTTTTTCATCTCTTTTTGTTTGTTACCTTTGCAGAGCCCCAGTCATGATCTGGTCTGGGCTAAAATGAAGGGTTTTGGTTACTGGCCCGCAAAAGTCCTTCAGAGGGATGATAACCAGGTGGACGTGCGTTTTTTTGGACACCAGCACCAAAGGTAATAAAAGCTTCAAAGCAGCACGACTGAACAGACAATCCAACAGGAGACAACAGTTTGTCTTTGCCCTTCAGAGCATGGATCCCTTCAGAGAACATCCAGGACATCAAGGTGAACGTCCAGCAGCTGCAAGTGAAGCGCAGCAACGGCTGGAAGAAGGCGTGCGAGGAGCTGGAGGTGTACCAGCGCTTTCTGAAGGAGGGGCGTTACTGGAAAACAAAGCTGGAGGACAGCCCACAGCCTCAGCGGCAGCAGGAGGACACGAGCGGGAGGAGTGACCGGCTGGAGCGGACGGAGGAGGCAGAGTCCAGCATCTCCTCCACCAGCAACGAGCAGGTCCGCCATGTAAGTGGCACCAACACTGCGGTTAGCCATCGCTCACGTTTTTGCTCCACTACTGCAGATCTCAATTCTGCTGATCAACTGGAGCTAAATCAAACTTCCATCATCCATCATCAAATATACGTTCCATAGACAAACTTTCATTACTTTAAAGTAAAGAAATCATGAAGCTATTAAAAAGGATTCAAAACACTTTTAAAAAAATCTATGATGGCTTCTTTTATGCTATTCTATGCCCCCCCCCCCCCACCCCAAAAAAAAAACAACTATGATCTAGATTTTTTTAAAATGCTTATAACTAAAAAATTGTAATCCTTGTAACTGTTGGCTCAATTATTCTTGAAAGTGAATTAAATTCGGTCAAACACAAGAACAACAGTATTTAAAGTGTCTTTAGGTTTCCAACTAAAATCTAGTTTTTCTGCTTTTTTTGTTTTCCCTTTAGCTAAAAGGCAGCTTGGAGCCCAAGACGAAGAAAAGCCGTCGAACTCAAGCTGTTGAACCCAAAGAGGAAGTCAGCGTAAGATATGAAAACTTTTGTCTTTAGGAAGAAAATAAGCACAAATGAAATCACCAAATCACAGTGTCATCTAATCTGAGCGTGTAGTTTTTCCTTTTTTATTTAACATTATAAAGACAAAAATATGACGGTGGAGATGTAGTGCATACAGCCGCCGAACGCAGGAAGACTCTCGTCTCTGAGCTTCAATGTTTTGTTCACTTGTTCCACGGTCTGATACAGGATTCTGTGGAAAGCTACACCGCTAAAGACGAGCTTTAGCTGGTGTTTTTGTTAGAACTGAAAGACTTTATGAGCAGAATCAGAACAAGGAAGTGAAGACTTTAACCACTTCTGATTGGTCAGACTGATGACGTGTGATTAAGCCTTCAAGAATGATTGGCGGAGACAGTAAAAAGGCGGGACTTTGAAAACAGCTTTAGCTACGGCTAAATCGCTGTACTGTCTTTCTTATTAAAGTGTCTTTAATTTAATCAAACAAACACAAAAAAAGTATTTTATGATCTTTTCTATTCCTAACTACTCCGTGTTTTATCAGGGCCTGTTTGGATGAACACAGAGCTGATATCCTGGAGATGGAAAATGTTTTAAAGATCAGTTAATGAGGGCCATTTCCCACGGCACACCTGACCATCTCCCGCGGCGGCACACTGGTTGAAAAACACTGGTATAGAGAACTGGACTGGGTGACCCCTCCCCCTCGCGTTCTAAACTGGAAGCCCCCCACTGGTCCCAAAAAGCACAAATGCCATAGACTTCTATTGAGAAATAAGCAGCTATTAATCCTTTTATCAATCAGAATAAATATTCTTGCTCTGCTACATATTTTTAACATCTAAAAACGAATTTTGTTTCACTATATTTTGCTTTAAGTTATAAAGTGACCAATCAGATGCCTCAAGAAAAGTAGGTGGCCTCCCGTCAAACTTTCAAAGCCTTTGATTGACAGACTTTCCTGAGCCTGCTTTTAGTGGAAGGGGTGTGGCCTTCTAACATACCTACCACTGATTAGAGAGGGTGGTTGCCATAGAAATTTAGACAAACACCGACCACCACCGACGGACCAATCACAGCTTACTGAGGACGTCTGGTTCCAACATGGCGGCGGAAAAATGGCGACTGAATTAACTTCATTTGGTTTGTCAGTTTTATGGGTGACGTCTCTCTCACTCGTCCAGTTATATATATACAGTCAATAGTTTCAACTTTCTTGGACCAAAGAGTTTCTAACATTAGGCGATAATTATAATTCATGTTTTTTTTATCTTTGATGCAGATTTTCATAGCTTCCTAGAAGAGCAGACCATAATACCCCAAAGATTTAGTTAGACACCCTAAAGTAGAAGGAAGTTTTTAGGGTTTGGTTACTGATTCAAATTTCTACATTTTAGTCTAAGAAAAGCTAATCTGTCACATTCATTTATTTTAAATCAAATTTACTAATCAGATTTGACATTTTCCTTTTGAAGTCTTTTTAGACTTAACTTTTGTTTTCACACAAAATGCTTAAATGTTTAACACAGCTAGAATATGCAAATGATCTTGTTGTGGAAGGGCTATTTTTGTTTCTTTTTCAGGTCAGGATTGCAGGTTTTCTGGGTTTTTGCAGCTGAACTGCCCGGTTACTATGAAAGCTCTGAGCTTGGTGATCAGAGGCAGATGAATTCAATGAGATTTTTTTTGTGTGGCCATTTTCACAATAAAGAGTATCAGATACGGCGCTACTGTGATGAATGTGCACACATTAGTGAGCCCTGCAGCGTTGCCATGGGAACAGACGGTTAGAGGAAAGGGAAATGCGTCTTTTGTCTATCAAACTGCCACACTATCAGAAAAACCCAGGAGCTACAGTTGAGGAGACTCACTTTAGAATTTCCTGAATTTGTCTGACACCAGGACAAACATTTTGAAACAGAACATCACATCTGTCCCCACCTTAACCGGTTATCTGGTCTTTCCGCTCCACCAGGACCCGGAGCCGGAGATGGAGGCGGTCAGCTCCAGCCAGGAGATCCCCGTGTGTTCGGCGCCGCAGCAGCCAGAGAAGCTGTCTGTGTCCACGCAGACGAAGAAGGCTAGCGGAGGGTCGCCGCGCACGCTTCACCGCGGCACCCAGACCAACAGCGAAGGCGCCTGCCAGAACATGTGCCACGAGAAGTACACCAAGGTTTTCAACGACGTCAAAGAGATGATGAAGGCCGACAACAAGAGGGAGACGGAAAGAGTGGTCAGAGAAGCTCTGGAGAAGGTGAGATGAGCGTCCAGCGAGGGCGTTTCAGGACGCCAGCTGCAGTCACAAACACAGGACTTCCTGCTGTGCTTCTCCTCAGCTGCGAGCAGAGATGGAGGAGGAGAAGAGGCAGGCGGTGAGTAAAGCAGTGGCCGGAGCTCAGGCGGAGATGGACAGGAAGTGCAAGCAGGTGAAGGAGAAGTGTAAAGAGGAGCTGGTGGAGGAGGTGAAGAAGCTGGTGGCCCAACACAAACAGCTCATCTCCCAGACCAAGAAGAAGCAGTGGGTGAGTATGGCCGCTCCATCTGCTGTCAGGGTTTTGACACAGGTGGTTGAGCAGGTCAGCCAACAGTCAAAGGATTGGTGGTTCGATCCCCGCTCCCCCCAATGAACTGTTGTCCTTGGGCAAGACACTGCACCTTCCAGTGTGGCTCCACTGGCGTGTGAGCCATGTGAATGTCCCAGTGATGGTCAGAGGAAGCTGTAGCTACACCTGTAGCTTACCGTCACCAAGTATGAATGAGGAGGGAATGAAGAACGGATGCACACTTTAAGCTCTTTAAGCATCATTATTATTATTATTAAAGCTGCTGTGTTAAAGGAGGGTTGGACACTGAGGAACCACTGGGAATACTTTGGTTGTGTTGCGGTTGTGAGTGGTTGATCAGGATCATCTGGTGTTATGCAATCGACTCAAAGTTCCTCATCAGAACAGAGCAGCTCTGAGTTCTGGTCCACTTCTGGAAGCCGGCCTCGTCACGGTCCTCTTCACCACACCGACCAAAGAACTGCAGTCTGGACCCGAATGCATCTGGACCCAGACTTTGTGAGAGTTTGCTGTAAACTCTTTAACAGCGGATGCAGCTTTAGCCCCAAATGATCAGGATTATGCAAATGATATTTTTCTAAATGCTCAACGCAAACGACAGTCAGCATCATTTTCTAGTCACTAACCCTTTGCGTAGATATTAACTGTTATTGACCAAACCTCCTAAAGATGAGGTATTTTTTTCAAAAACAAAAACCTTTCAATGCACGGTTCCACATTTTTACACTTAACAGAGTTCCACAACAATTTAAAGATTCTAAAGGACTGAAAATAGTCTTTTCTTGAATTTGCTGCATCAGGAGGTGATAATTACTGAAATCAAAAGCTATTCCAATCAAAAACATCTTAATAGGTCAAGTTGCGTTTGATCATAGGAACGCTCGTCATGCATGAAGATGATTTTGTTACAGAAAGCACGGTTCTTATTCTGTACCACAATAGAAAGCGTCCAGTCAGAAGTTCCAGCTGCTTTTCAGACGTCATATTTGACATTAGTCTCAGATCGCCGTCTTTCTTTACAGCCGCATTCACTCCACAAAGGAGACACGCAGGTTTACCAGTAATGTCAGTAAACATTTATTCTGCCTCCAGTCGTTTTTTAAAGGCTCCGTTTCAGAACCAACTTGTTCTCCTCGGCATTGTGAGGGCGAGCGAAAGAGTTCACCAGGCCAGCTGAAGGACTGCATTATGGGATTTGTAGTGAATTTGCTATCAGCGCCACATTTCACCAGGCCATTAACAAGAGTCACATAAAATGCTCTGGTGGGCCGGATGCATGTCTTACAGTCCCACTTTGCAGTGGTGACGTGGTTACGCCATCAACGTCAATCAGCTGATTCTGTGGTGGACGTCTGCATACGGCTTTGCTCCACATCAGGATCCGTTAGAATTACGCTTATGGCGCTAACGGTCAAAGAGTTACGGTGTGTCAAAGAACGTGTATTATGTAGGTTTATGATGGTGAGATTGGATGTCAGTGCTGTGTAGTTGGGTCATTTTAGTAAATGATTGTTGGAAGAGCGCCATCTCCTGGAGACTGTCTTCTGTGCCGTAACCGCTGTGTCCTCCCTCAGTGCTACAACTGTGAGGAGGAGGCCATGTACCACTGCTGCTGGAACACCTCCTACTGCTCCATCAAGTGTCAGCAGGAGCACTGGCACGCCGACCACAAACGAACCTGCCGCAGGAAGAGATGAGCCGGCCCCGCCCCCCTCTGACATCACACATGGCACCCCCCCTGCTGTCAGTCAGTCAGTCAGTCACCAACATACGCGCTCTCCTCTCTCCAGCTTCTCCTCTTGCCTTGATAAAACTGTGTGGACCTGCCGACGAGCGATTTAGAGTTCATTTCCCCTCTGTGATGACCCCCCCCCCCCAGATTTGTGAACAAATTTCTCCAAAGCATGACTCAAATGCTGAGTTATGAAATGTGTTTTTGTTTTTTTCTGCTGGAGAATGTTATTTATGCGTGAAACAAGTGAGCGCTGCCTGAGAATGTTTTATTAGGATTTTTAAAAAATGTGGGTTTTTCTGTCCCACACGCATCAAACAAGAATGAACAAAGAAACCGTCACAGACGAGGAGAGCTCTGCAGACGTCCCGCTTCCTTTGCGTCCTGAATTGGTGGTGGTGGATTGCACCTTTTTGAATCGTTTCTACCTAGAATCTCAGCATCAACAAGTCACTCTTTGGGAACAGGGTCAGAGGTCGGCCCTAAAAGACGCCGGCTCAAACTAATCATTTGTGTCCACGATGATCATGACTGCACACGTGTGGCTTTCTTCATTTGATGGAAAGAGATCCTGTGCCGGGTCTCAGACAGGGTTCATGCTTTTTGTTTCTTTGCACACATTTCATGTCTTCATGAATCCCCAAAAAAACAAACAAACAAACCCAGAGCTTGTGATGTTGCCAAAAAGCCTGGCGTCAGTTTGAAGTCACCCGAGGAGTCGTCCCGCTCCACGCCTGCGCCGTCAGTCCCTTTCCAGAGACTCTGCGTTTGCTGTTGTTGGTGCTCAGTGCCTGTTTGTTTTCGGGGCTCGTCTGCATGCCGACAGCTTCACACTTTAGGTTTTTAATTTATGGCAAAAAAAAAGAAAAACCGGCGTGAGGAGCAAAGATGGAGGCAGTGGTTAAAAATATTATGCAAATGTAAAGGAGGACTTCCTGTTTTGTAGTCTTTTCTTTCCTCTGTGGTGTGTAACTGTGGTGCTCTGATTCCGTTTTCTAAAGGCAATGAGATTGCCAGATTCAAACCTTTGATTGTTTCCTTAGTGATGAACTTTTTACAGAAGTGCTGACCATCATCATCGTCATCCTCATCAATGGACAGAACTGTGTTTGGAACCGTACGCTTGTTTTTGTTTTTGTTTTTTTTACAACAAACCATCCCAGAAGATCGATTAAATCGATCGTTTAGACAAAAATGTCCGTAGCTTTCCACAATTGTGTTTTAAAAAAGTGGACTTTTCTTTTGCCATGAATTCCATTCAACCTGAAGCTTTCTTACAGAAACATTTGTGGTCTGTGATCTTCAGTAGTTTATCAGACGGTCTCTGTGTCTGCTGGGCTTCAGCTCTGCTTCCTCCTTACTTTATGCTTTAGTTACTGTAGGATTGACGCCATGCCACTTGGTTTTTGTTGCCAAACTAAACATGAAGCAGATTGTTTTTTTTTGAGGGGTTTGAGCCTTCAGAGCGATGGCTCCGCCCCGCCTGACGGCAGAGGGAGTGGATCAGTGGTCCTCTGGATTTTAGTGCGTTTTAAACATCAGCTGATGATGAAATCTCTGTATTTTAAATATCAAGGCCCCCCCCCCCCAAGTAGTTCCTTGTGAACGTGTTTCTGTCAGGTTTCTTTTTGTAAGATGTCTTTCTAGACGCTGCAAAAAAACATCCGAACCTGGAATCGTTTCTGCGTACTTTTTGAGCAGCTCGGATTTGATGTTTCTTTTTTTTTTTCCCGGATCGCAGTCGTCCAGATGGAGACGGAGAAGATCAGAGGTGTTTGGACTCTGAGGCGATTTCGTTTTGGTTCCTCCTCTCTCGTCATGTCTGCTCCGTCGTCGGGTCACTTTTCCAGCCTCATGGTTGCACTACATGTAAATATCAGTAAACCTGCTTCATGTCGGTGTGTAAATTAAGTGGCATTTAATATTTTCAGTGATCTGGATGACTGTTGGTCCTAATTTTGTACAATGTACAACTGATATATCAGCTTTCATGTCACTTTGTATGTATTTCCATTTTTTTTAAATGTTTTAAAACCTTCGATGCATAAATGAAGATGAAGCAGCTTTTTGTTCTTCTGGTTTTAAACTCATGTTGGAATGTTTTTATATCCGTGCATCAGCCATGTCGGTTTAAGTTTTTTAATCTTCTTTTGTGTGTTTAAGTTTTTATCTCACTCTGCTTTGTATTCCTGGAGTTTTAAACGCATGCATTAAAGCCGTGTGGATTTCCTCCCCCCTCATTTCATGGTGTAAGCTGAAAATAAAAGACGTAGTTGCACTCAAACTGCAATATGACAATGTTTTTGTTTTCCGGGAGGCGATGCTGTTTCCAGATGTGTGAGGCGGATTCCAGCTGGAAAAAGGGAGTTGATCAGATGATCAAACGCGTCTAGTTTTGAGGTATTTTACTATGTGATTTTGACATGGATCCTTCTAGTACTTAAAGTACGTCTGACAGGAAGGAACACGGTTGTAAAGGTTTCTCTGCTCTCTCTTCTAGTAGGTCATCCTCTACTGTTCTGTCCACATGTAAACTATTAACCATAGCAACATTTTTTAATGCTGCCAGTCTTTTGTTTTTGTACACTTTAGCTAGCAATATGTATATAAATATATTCTATGTGCTAACATGGAGAAATAAATGTATCAACAAGCGTCTGCGGTCCCGTTTGGTTTTTGGGGGCTTGTTTTGGAGAAGCAGGGTTGGAGTTGATGCTGAAGGTAGAGGTTCCTGCTCGGACGGGAACTGTGTAACCCTTGTGCTATCCTAGGCACTTTAACATTGGAAGTTGGGTCATCTAGACCCACTAGACAGTGCTCTGAACCTTTTTTCTTCAATGATTTGTGATCTTCACTGGTGTCCATGGATTACATGAAATCTTTCCACCTTTATCCACCTTTGTCATGGTAGGGAGAACACGTCAATGTAAGGGTGGGGTCATCTAAGATAGAACAAGGGTTAAAGTTCTTTGATATCAGAGTTTTCATTTTGAATTCTCAAACTTTCTATGAACATTTTTAGGAAATATCTCCAAAATAGATCAGAACCAAAGAGAACCCTGTAAGTGGGGGCATCTCAGTCCTCAGAGAGCATGAAGAAAACCACAGGGAAAAGTGTCTTACTTTTTTGTTAAAAGTGAAATAGATGTTCTGCTGTGCTAGAGAATCGCTTCTAGAGACCTCTGGTATACAGAGGAGCCTAAAGTCAAACCAAGCCCATATCACCCTCCCTCCACCACCGTGCTTTACAGCAGCACATTTGACTCCCTCCAAATGTGCTGCTTTAGCATTCCTGTCATTTTGTAGGACCACGGTTCAGCTTTCTGAACTCAGCTGGTCTTCAGAGTTGGTGCATCAAACAGGCATCAGCTGCTCCACAGTAATGAATTCTATGGTTATGTTTACAGAAAGCTGGTTTTCTCTGTGCTACTCTCTCTCCAGCTGTTTAAGGTAATGGAAAAAACATGATGCTGGTCAGTGATTATGAAAGTAACAGCGAGGAGGAAAAAGTCCACAGATTTATATTTTATGCATTGACACTAAAACAGCAAACACGACTCAACGCTGCTTGAAATGCAAACCATGACAATCTCTAATAAGGATCCATAGCTGAGCAGCTTCACTACACGACGACTAGCGGTCATAAATCTGTCTAAATAAAAATCTAGTCTGTCCAACTAAATTCTGAATAAACAAGCATGAATTTTTACCCTTCAAAAAGTAATACAAAGTTGCTTTACAGTGCATAAAATTGTTCTGGTTTGGTTTTGTGCCCAAAATGACTTAAGAGGCTGAGAGACTAAATCTAGAGGAATGTCGGTAAAGATCAGCTGTGAAGGAAATAAAATTCTATAAAATGTCACATGGACAACAATAATCTCTGTTAGCAGAGCCTCTCTGTGCACCAATGAGGCTCATTTTCTGTCACTGCTAACTCATTTCTTGTTATCCTTTAATAGATAAAAGAGAGCAGGTGTGGGAGGAGCAAACGCAGCTGACCACGGGTTCTTTAACACCTGTAACCCTTGCGCTATCCTAGGCACATTAACGTTGGGAGTTGGGTCATCTAGACCCACTAGATAGTGCTCTGAACCTTTTTTCTTCAATGATTTGTGATCTTCACTGGTGTCCATGGATTACATGAAATCTTTCCACCTTTATCCACCTTTCTCATGGTAGGGAGAACACGTCAATGGAAGGGGGGGGGTCATCTAAGATAGCACAAGGGTTAAAGAGTTTAGAAAGCCAATCATCTGCAGTTTCAGCTCAGACTCTTCTGTGGTGAAAGGATGAAGCTCCTAACTGGCTGCAGGATTACTGCAGGTGTCCGGCAGGGCTCACTTTATGTCTTGTTTGTGTCATAAGATTAATGATAAATTATTAAACAGGTTTTTCTTAGTTTTTTTTCCCACCAGTACTACTGCCAAAATACTGAAAGTATATATGTAGGACTGGTTTGGTTTATTATTTAGATTTGTAATTTTTTACTTGTTCACAATTTTTAGTAAACTGTAAGGATTAAAACTTTGGATTTCATAGAAAAGTTTCGCAGACTGTAAATAAAGAGTTGAGCAATACATCTGATGGCCACTAGGTGGTGCCAGTGGACTGAGTCATGCTGTTGGACTTGTAAATTGTATTTTCCTGTTTGCGCCTTTTCTCTCGGTTACTTTCACGGCCCCACTATTCAGCTTTTTGAGCACCTTACCACAGCTGTGAGAAGTTATGTCTGAATACAAATACCGTAAATCTCACAACACAAAACATTTACTAACAAGCTAAGTGTTGAAACGAATCCAACCGCGAGGGGGCGCCATCCAGTGCTTTTGCCCGCCATACCAAGTCTGGGTAAATACAAATGTCTTAGGGATGTGTCAGAAAAGACATTTGCTATAACCCCTGTGCTATCCTCGGCACTTTAACATTGGGAGTTGGGTCATCTAGACCCACTAGACAGTGCGCTGAACCTTTTTTTTTCAATGATTTGTGATCTTCACTGGTGTCCATGGATTACATGAAATCTTTCCACCTTTGTCATGGTAGGGTGAACACGTCAATGTAAGGGTGGGGTCATCTAAGATAGCACAAGGGTTAAAAAAAAAGAGTATTACTAACTAAAACTGGGATGAAAACTTTAATTTTTTTTAGCTTAAACCAAATTTCAGCACTTTAGTCAATTTTTAGTCAATCTAAAAAAATAGGATCATCCCATTTTCCAGGGTGCAAATCCCAAATTTGTTTATTTTAGCTTATTCATGTGAAAGCAGCAATGATGCAACCAAACCTGCAGTGTAACAAAGATACTTTATTGTCAAAATATTCATTTAAAGGAAACAACTCTAATAAGACATTTTTAAAACGTTTAAAAAAATCCAGAGCACGTTGTTGAAAAAGAAACCCGGCAATGAAAGTGTTTTTCTTGGCTAAAAACACACAAACGGTGAAACCAGAACATTCTGAGCCGAAGCAAAGACGTCTCCTTAGGGTTCCTGATAAAACGCTAGAACTCCTGTTTGACATCACTGTGCGCTGAGCCCTGATTGATCTGTACATGAAAAAATAAGACGGACTCTTCACTCCTATTTACAAGTCAAAGTTGATGCACCATTTCAGAGCTGGGGGGGGGCAGCTGTTGGCTGACAGGCAGATTATAATCCAGTGACGTTTCTAGTTTCTACATGTTTGAGATTGGAAAAGATAAAAAGTTGACATTTCAAATGGGCCTGACTGAATAATAAAAAGTGTAATTCTTCATAAGGCCACAAGGGGGCGACAACAACTGAATAACTGGCAATAAAGCGTTTAGATCTCAGTTGAATGTCCCTGTTTATTGACATACAAACTCGAATTAGAGGCTTTGTTCTTTAGTATTTATGCTATGCAATATAGGTGGTATTTTCAAAATAAAACATTGATTCAAATATCCAAATGCAAAAGATGTAATTGTTGATTAAAGTGAATTGGTGCCAAAATGGAGGAAAAACCGATCAGATGTAACTGCAGGGATATTTCTTACTTTTTAAAAATAATCTATCAACATATAATCTCTGTTTTTATAATATGCTTGATATAAGACTCTGTTTCACTCTAGATAATGTTTTTTCTTCTTCTTATATTAGCAAATATTCAGAATAAAACATTCTTGAATGTCTTGTATTTCTAAAAGAGAAACAAAATAAATTAAGTCAGTCTTTTTTGTACATACTTACAGAATACAAGTGGTTAAAAGTGGATGGTTTGTTAGTTTGTAGGAAAAAATAAAGGCTGCGGGTGTTTGGATGTAAATGTTTGGCTAGTTTAAAAAATAAAAGCTCAGACGTACCTCATAGCGACGTTGAGGGGAAACTGGTTTAAACACAGCTCGGTCTTTGTAATGATGATGCAGCAAGAACTCAAGATATGTTTAGGATTTTTAAGTGGAAATTTACATTTACAATTTTACAAGGACGTGTAAAAAAAAGAGGTTAAGGAAGCAGGTTTTTTCTTTTAAGTGAGCCACGCGTAAATGTAAAAGCCAACATCTTTGCTACGTTGGTGAAAGTCCTCCGTCTGTAAGGTCACCGCTGAAACGGTCAGCACAGGCGGAGGAGGACTTCCTGCTCGCACCTCTTAGTCGGATTAAATATTAATCCACTAGGCGGCGCTACATGTTATAAGCCACATAAATGGGATCCAGCTGGTCGGCCAGGAAGCCGTCGCGCAG
This sequence comes from Oryzias sinensis, assembly GCA_037389245.1. Taxonomy (NCBI): domain Eukaryota; kingdom Metazoa; phylum Chordata; class Actinopteri; order Beloniformes; family Adrianichthyidae; genus Oryzias; species Oryzias sinensis. Next base: position 10,339,762 of record CM074494.1, on the reverse strand, counting down.
GTGCATGCGCTGCTTCTCGCCGCGGGAGTTGATGGGGATGACGCCGATGTCGACCACCACCACTACGCCCACGATCAGGTAGTGCTCCTCCAGAACCACGTTGGTCACCAGAGGGACCAGGTCCAGAGCCTCCTGCTCGGAGCCGTCCAGCTCCACCACCACCACCAGCAGGTTGGTCCAGGTGAACACGGCGCTGTGGACACACAGGAACAACCGAAGGTTCTAGAGCAAAGGATCTGTGACGTCTGCTAAACAAAGACCAGATCAGAGCAGCGTGGATGTGAACCACAGAGGAGTTTCTGAGGCCTGTATCGAACTTTCAGAGTGAACTGCATCCATATGTAGAATATATTACACCAAAGAAGGATTTTTCAACAGTTATTTTCACCTAGCTCACTTTCTGACGACTGGATCTCTGAGGCACCGCTGTCGGACCCTCCCCCTCCTCCCCCTCCTCCCTGCTGAGAGCTCTATGTTTATGGGGGCATGCGCGCCAACTGTGGTGATGTTTGATGGATTGATTGAGTTTGTTGAATAATAACCAAGTAGATCAGATTATTTCCAGACTTTCTTTCTGTTCTGCCAAATGTCAATATTAAATTGGAAAGGTTTTCAAATGAATACTACAGCTGATCACCACCCTGTTTACTGGGGGTGAAAAAATGAATGACGCTGTTTAATTTTGGAAAATGTATATTACTATACTTAAAGAAACTAACTAAAATGTAAAAACATTCAATTTTACATTCAATAAAAGCCCCATTACAGAATAAACTTACATTTAGTTACTCTCATCATGTAGCAAAAGATACATTAACCAAAATACACTCATTTATTTTCATGGCAATAGTTAAGTAGGGCTTAGAATTATTGATGGTATTTTGTCTTGTTGTCATTAAAGTAGTTCTTTAATGTTTGTTCAAAGTTTCAGATCGGGTCAAAGAGAGAAAGTTTGTTTTCCTCAAGACTTGCAGCTTTCGAAACATCAGAAAATGTAAGTTGTAGAATTTATGGGACGGTATTCAACGGCAAGAACTGTTGCTGTGTGTCCGGCTGCTCACCACTCTGTGATGCTCTTGTGCGTCCTGATCACAGACGTCTCAATGTCGATGGGGTGATAGCGCATCCCTCTGAGCTCCATGGCCTCCTCCAGAGCGCCGACCACGTACAGCGCGTCATGGCGCTCTGCAGATACACGTTTAGACAGCAGGTGGAAGAGGCGGGTGAGCCGTTGGGATTTAGGTTTCACAGCACTATATCAAGCTGGGATTTGCTCCTGTGATGATGATGATGGTTTTCTCCCGCGTCCTCACCTCCACTGGCGTCTGTGAGCTCCGTCCTGCGGAGGAAGCCCAGGTACCCGGTCCGAGCCCAGACGGTCTGCGTGTCTCCAAAGCTGAGTCTGGAGCTGAAGTGGTCCGACTGCAGCGCCTCGTCCCCGTACACGGTGAAGTAACCGCTGGCGTTGTGACCGCTATGCACCCAGATCTACATTCACACACGCACGCACGCACGCACGTACACACACACAAAGGTTAGAAAAATTCAAGCTGTTTCTGTGCACTTAGTATTCTAGCAGTCTAATCAAATAAAAGCTGAATTATACTAGTCAACCAAAAATTGCTATATAAAAAATTCATCTCATCTATCCATCTTCTAAACCCACGAAAATCCTCTTTGGGGTCACATTGTTGCTGGAGCCTATCCCATCTACTGTCAGGAGAAGGCTGAGTACCCCCCTAAAAGAGGATTCAATCTATCACAGGGCTAATTTTTTTTAGGCCCAATTGGGCGTTTTCCTCACTGTTTTCTCCTCCATCCATCAATCTACGTCTACTTTAGTCTACTGACAGATGATTCTGTGTTTTTGGGGTTTTGCTTCATGAAAGCAGCCGATTGATCCAGTCTGTCTTTATCCTGTCCTCTCAAACCCAAACAGGCCTTTCATGTTTCCAGTGGATTTATCATCAACTCAGAGAATACATCTTAATCAGTTTCATGTGTGTCCATTAATTTGAATTAAAAAGAATAAAATAAAGAGGGAGGGGCCAAACAAACCTCTCCCAGATGCGACTCCCCCATTGGTCCCTTAGTCTCTGGGTTTGCGATGATGATTCGAACTCCGGGCAGGATCTGCTCAAACACAGAGGAAAACTCAATGCAAACTGGACTTTTTCTAAAACATCAACGTTCGTTTCCGTGTGAGCTCACCTTTCCAGACTCCATCAAGGACAGACTGTGTGGAGACCCCCTCTCTACCAGCCTGACTCTGCCCAGCAAAGGAAACAACTGTATTCAGACAAATGTGCTGCTGTACCAGCTTTTGTGCACAAAAACATCTGTTTTGGAGGAGATGGAGCTCATCAGGGCAGAAATCTAAAAACCTGGTTGTTCACGTGTATCTGTTATTTAAAAGATTAAAAGAATAAAGTTTCTACTTCCCCGCCAAAATAAAATTTAAGATACATTCAGGGAAAACTCCTTCAGATCTATTCAGTGTGCAGTGGAAAAGCCTTTTTTATCTTTAGCTTTTTTTTTCAAGTGACCAATTTAAGTCTTTTTTTTTGTAACCCTTGTGCTATCCTAGGCACTTTAACATTGGGAGTTGGGTCATCTAGACCCACTAGACAGTGCTCTGAACCTTTTTTTCTTCAATGATTTGTGATCTTCACTGGTGTCCATAGATTACATGAAATCTTTCCACCTTTATCCACCTTTGTCATGGTAGGGAGAACACGTCAATGTAAGGGTGGGTCATCTAAGATAGCACAAGGGTTTTAACGGTTCCTCAAATGTACATTTTTATTCCCAGCTTCAGCTGTAATCCCAGAGTTTTATCACATATGGTCCAGAAAACGCACGTCCGTCCTAAGAGAGTTCAGGGCTTATTGGGTCCCTGCTGACAGACACATCAGAGCAGAAGCAGAAGCAGAGCTCACTCACCTGTCGTGTCGCAGTGCCCTCATATCCACATAAACCGTGGTGGGGTCGGGTCCTGATGTGCCCTGAAAGTACCAACAGGATCCAGTTACCCCAGCAGGACTTCAAATGAAAGCCCTGCAGCTGCTGCTGCTGCTGCTGCTGCTGCTGCACCAGAGGCTGCAGGGCTTCTGGAGGCGAGGCTTCTCTCCTCAAACCTCCTCATCTGTGTGATCATTAAAATGATACTTCACGTAAACTACAAGTGGATGAAAAAACCCCACAAAAACAGATGACCCCATTTTCTGTGACAGACGTGCAAAAACGTTTAAAGAGAAAATATTTGTGAATGAAGTGATTATATTGATCAGATCATTTGTCCTGCGATCAGCTGCAGGGTGAAGTTAGATTTTCTGGGAAATCCAAATGATCTCCAACCTTGATCTTCCTCCACCATCTCTCCACAATTCTTCAGGAGTGTAAATCCCCCCACCGGACACAGAGGCATGCTGGGAGTTGGAGTCTCCACCATGCGAATAATAATAATTAATTCATCACCTCCCCAGTGCAGTGATTTCTAGCCTTTCCCTGCTCATTTCAAAATCAGCACATTTGAATCATGTTAGAGGACACAGCCTCAAACAACTGACTCTACACAAAGCTCCGTTCACACATCATGACCCAAAAAAATGTTTTTTTTAATATCAAATATAGAACATTCATGTGAAAATGAAGATTTGTAAATAATGTAAATAATAAAGACAAATTAGTCTTGTTTTTAAGGAACCTTCTGCTTAAAGAATTGTTTTAAAAAAAGACACAGACTTTATTTAGGCTCGATATAGAAAGTTGAGAAGCGTCAGATTCAGCCTGTTATTCCAAAGGTTTGTAACATAATAGGCAGGATTTTTCTCACACCAACCACATTTTTTTCATTTTAATTGATTTCTTTTTTCTTTCAAGGGAATTTAGATAACTTTTGTCAAAATTTTTAAATAAATAATCATCAATTAGTTTTTTGGGTCAATTTATTATTGAATGTTTCCTTTTTGGTTTGCATAAAATGATACATAATTTTCCAGATTCATTCAATCTACAACTTTAACATTTTGCAATACAACAGAAATACAAAATTTTAGGTCAAATTTGAGGCGTTTGATTTAAACCAGATTTCCGTTTTTATCGTTTCTCTCTTCATTTCTATGGACCACAGTTGTTGCTGTCATCTCTGACTCCACACACTGTCCAAACTTCATTCATTCAAGGAAGACCTGAACCAAAAGATGGGATTTTTTTTCACCAGAGGTTTTGTTTTTTGAGCCGTTTGACACCAAAGTGCTGCTGTGATCGAGCCCAGACGTCCTCCTGCAAGAAGAAGCTGCATAGAGTGCTTTTATTTTGAAAGCATGTGCCCCAAACCATTTTTTTTGCATCATTTAGGTTTAAATGTGGTCACTTTGTTTTTTTTTTAAAGCACTCAGAAAACGTCATCTTGCAGAGAGGGTTTGAATTTCAGTGGAGGAAGTGGTGGTGGTGGGGGGGTTTAGGGGGGGGGGGGGGGTACCTACCTGATCAGCAAGCTTTCCCAGCCTGTGAGGCTGCAGCAGCAGAGGGAAGGGCCGGATGAGAGAGAGGACGGGAGTAAAGGAGGAGAGGAGGCAGTTAAGGAGGAGGAGGGAGGGCGGAGACAAAACCAAGTATGAGAAATGAGGGTGGAGTTATGCCTTCAAAGCAGGAGACGGGAGGAAAAGATGTCACAATGGAAAACAAGACAAAAAGGAAACGTGCCGTCGAAAAAAAACAAACAAAAAAGATTTTTAAGCCAGGTGTTAGTCCAATTCCCTGCAGGGACAATTCTGTTCTAGAACCATCATTCCACAGCAATATGACATGCAGTTAAACATGATTATTTTTTTGAACATTTAACTCATTTCAATTCAGTGTTTCTGTTGCATTTTAGCTTTGGGTAAACCAAAACACCAAAAATGCAACTAGAAAGGTGGGGAAAAAAACCCCATCTCAACTGGGATTGATCACATTTATCATTCCTACAATTAGGTCTAAAAGACCCAGAATTGAAAGAAAAAAACCCTTCAGGTTGATAAGCAAACAGAAAATATATCTGCAGACGTCTTCCAATCACAAAAACCTTAGACCAACTTGTTCAGCAAAGACAGTCAGGGTTCCTGCTTTGATTAAAAAGGATGGAAAGCATTAAAAGGGAACTAAATTAAAATAAATCAGATGATTTCTTTTGAAAAGAGATTGCTCTTTTCTATGTTATCATTTGAACTCACCAGGTAAAAACCTGTCCTAGAGCTCTAAAATGTCCAGAAATCATTGATGTACAGCATATTTGCACAAGTACAAAGTTTACTTAAATATTGAAAACGTTTCAGACCCTCTAGTGAACAATGTTTGAAAGCTTGTCGTTTTCGCGTTTAAGAGACTTTTGGAGAATGGTAGAATCAGTTTTGTTCCAAAGAGCTAATCTTTGCTATCCATGCAAAGATCCTGTTCTTTATTCATGATGTGACATTTCTTCACACTTTTTCATGATTTTACTGCATAATATAAACTTGTGTTTCAGGTCTTTATTTGCCAATTTTATTTGGAAAACCATCAATTTTGAGCTACAGATTTCAGAGCAGCAGAAGCAACCAGCTGGAGATCAGGGAGCAGACAGGCCGAACGAAAACGTCACATCCTACATAAGCGCGTAAACCTGCCAGCGATTCAGTGGGCATCTGTAAAAGCGTGATGCTACTTTAAAAAGATGGAGAAGGGAGAGGGACACTGGCTGACCTGCAGGCAGATGGCCAGGTTGACTCTGCAGCCGAAGGAGGTGCTAACGGCCCGAGGGTGGAGCCCCAAATCCTTGAAGAGTTTGGAGAAAGACTGGGTCAGGGCTGTCCTGGGACGCTCCTCTGCCACAACAACACAGGTCCTCACTCGAGACAAGTCCAGGCCTCGAGACTGAAGACGGAAACAAGCAGGGTGGAGGTTAAAGGAGGCCGCAGCACCAACCTCCTGGGAAGCCCAGCTGTGCTCACCTTCAGTGAGTCGGTCTGTAGACCGAGGCCTTTGGTGCAGAGCTCCATGACACTGCTTAGAGACCTTGAAAGTGTCCCGCACTTTGTGCTGACTGGCCGGCTGAGAGCCACAGGCGGGTTCACCTCCAGCTCAGACGGGGGGATCAGGATGGACTGGTGACCCGAGTACACACTGAAGAGAGAGCAAAATATCTCTGTCAACTTCCCATTACAGAGCCAACAATCTGGAGCTCCTAGCTCTACCTTCTGGTCACCAGACATCAAACTGTACCAAGTAAAAGGCGCCTGGAAAGATTTCTAAAAAGAAAAGAAGCTGGATCTGACCCTCTATGAGTGATTAGCAGCAAAACACTCTGGCAGTCAACCTTAAAACCCAAAATCTACCCCTCAGAGCTCTGCCACTAAAGGGAAAGAATTTTCTTTATAGATGAAAGGGTAAGGAGAGAGGCTACATAGGGCTTTAAGGACTGAAGCACTTATATTAATTTGCCTAAATCAGTTCTGACCATGTGTTGTATTTATACGTCACCCCAAGTGATTGAGCAGGACCAGCTGACGGGCGGCAGTCAGGTGACAGCCAGGTGACAGTCAGGTGACAGCCGGGTGGTCAGGTGACGGTCAGGTGACAGCCCGGGTGACAGTCAGGTGACAGCCGGGTGACAGTCAGGTGACGTGGGTGACAGTCAGGTGACGGTCAGGTGACAGTCGGGTGACAGCCAGGTGACAGTCAGGTGACAGCCAGGTGACAGTCGGGTGACAGTCAGGTGACGGCCAGGTGGCAGTCAGGTGACGGCCAGGTAAGTCAGGTGACAGTCAAGGTGACAGCCGGAGTGACAGTCAAGGTGACAGCCAGGTGACGGTCGGTGACGGCCAGGTGACAGTCAGGTGGCAGTCGGGTGACGTAATTGGTGGTGACAGCCAGGTGACAGTCAGGTGACAGCCAGGTGACAGCCAGGTGACAGTCAGGTAGCGAGTCTGAGTGACGAGCCAGGTGACAGAGCGACACACCTTTTTTTAAGAGCAGCGGAGCTGTAAGAGGCGCTGGCTGACGGCCGACCAGGGGCACGGAGGAGCAAGCGATCGCTCATGTGGATTATCTTTCCCAGCTCGGATTATTTTCTGGGTATAATTATCGCAAAACCGGATCGTCAACACGGGTGGAAGGCGTTCAGCGAGCGAGGCGGAAGCTGACCTCCCACCAAAGGCGTGGAGACTTATCAAACACTCAAATTTTACTGAACATTTCTTTTTGCATTACGGAAGACGTGTAGGACTTGGGTTTTGAACTGCGCATAGTTTTGTCGTCTTCGTGTCATTGCACAGGCTTCCATGTAGCTGGCTGCACGAGCTGGCACAGTGGTTGGCGGTCACGCTTAACAGTGAGAGCTGGCTGCAGATCCAGCTGGAGACCTTTCTGTATGTTCTACATGTGATTGAGTGATTTTTTTTTGCCCTGTTACAGGCTAGTTTCATTTGAAGGGTGTGCTTCGCCTTTGCCCACCAGTAGCCAGGCCCCGGCAACCTCGCGACCCCCGGGAAATGGCCAGGTGAAGACAATGGGTGGGCAGTAAATTGTGTTTATTTGTGAGCATCATAAGGACCTCAAGCAAATGATCAAGAAATAAACATGTTTGCTTTTGCTTAAGGAAATCTTTTAACAGTTTCTATAATAAACTGATAGGTTTTTCTTTTTAACTACATTAGCCTAAACTTTTTGTTAATCCGACCTGCAAAGGCACCAGAGAATGACCGGAGCCACAATCACGAGTCAGGCAGATGCGACCTCTCGGGACAGATCCCCAGCTCACACACTGCAGCTTGATGGGTGGCAGAGAAGGCACTGGTAGCTCACGTGAGACATCTGCAAAACACAATCAAAAGAAAGAACATGTATTTCGCTGATATTGTCAGCTTGCCATTCTGTAGAAACTTTGCCTCTACTTTGTTTGGTATTTTTTCGGCCAGCACTGACAGCTCTAAACGTGACTAAGCAAAAGCTCATGGATTAGTATTAAAAAAAGTTTTTTCCTCATGAAGTATTTGTGCCAGAGCTGCCTGTAACATTCTTTTCAGAATTTGCAATGAATTTATCATTAGGGACACTGATTAATTATAACTATTTAGCTGCAGAGTGGAAAACAGATCTCCTTCCCATCCTCTGTTCTAATGAACAAATGACAATTAAACATCAGCGCTTTGTGAATGGCCACGTCTTTTGCCGTTCTACATTAAAAGTATGATGCAAAGCGACGGTCAGCAGTTTCAATCGGCGTAGAAGCTGTCAGGTATAATATTGGAAGCATGACAAACAAAGAAGTGTCGACTCATTGCCAGGCTCACATTTGTTATTAGATTACCTCTCAAAGTGTGGCTTCAGAAGAATTAGTGAAAGAAGCAACACAAAGTGAAAAAGTCAGCAAAAAAGGACAGCTTGTAAAATCATGTGCACAGCACCATTAATTATTGACAGCTGTAGGGTTGATAATTTGTTCCACCACGGATTAAGGCCAGATTTTTAGATCAAATATCAGACCTACATTGTTTTAAACTTTAAATCTTATATTGACCCAGCAGCCACTGACTGCAAGGACCATGTTGTTTTTACAATGCTGTTTCTTACTGCGCCTGTGAGAAGACATTTTGCCCCTGCAACTTACAAAAAAAAAAAAAATTGGCCCACATGTAGACATCACAGCGGGAGAAACCATCGAAAATATGAATGGAGCCAAATTCTCCAAAACAAAATATTTCAAGATCCACCAAACAAACAAAAATGCATCCAAAGTGTGAAATTTGACGATTTTCCATTTTGGCACCATATGTTCAAGTGACCAGGTTAAGTCTATAACCAACCCTCAAGTTTTGTTGACCTTTGACCTTGGGAAGAGGCTGCCATCTTGAACCCCCCCCCCCCCCCAAAAAAAAATTACCTTTGGTACTTTCTACAAATGTAAGTTCCTCCTTGGGATTTTCATCTATTGCCTCCTTGATCATCATCGAGATGCTATTTGGGGAAAAATGTTGGTTTTACAGTTTGTGTATTTTGAACGGCATTAGTGTGGCGAGCTTGCAAAAGTGGCGTGTCCCTGTTGTTTACATTTTTTTTCCCAGAAAATTAACAAAATGTATAACATCGATCCCTGGCTCAAGCTGAATGAAACCGTGTGATATGAACATATTAGGAGTGTGGGTGTGGTTAACAAAAAACCTCAGTCACCTGGGAAAAACAAACATTTACTTTGGCAGATTCTTCTAAAAATGACGTAGTAGTAAATGTAGTCACTCCCAGGGGACTAAAAATGAAATGGTTGCTATGGAGATGAAAGCAACAGAAAAGCCACTTGAAGTGAATTTGTCAGTTGAAGCTTTGACGGGGCTGGTGGACACAGAGGGGGAGAGTGAGGGGCCAGATCAGATGAAGCAGCCAGTAGGGGCGGGTCAAACGGGGGCAGCAAGGGCTGAGAGCGTGTATTCAAATTATATTTATTTAAAGTCCAAACCTGTCTTGCAAGGCAGTGACAGACCACTTCCTGAGCAATAACAGGCAGATAGTGGACAGCAAAGACCATTTAAACCTGTTCAAGAGACGTCTTCAGGGTCTGAAACAGGTTTGACTGGCTAATTATGAAAGGGTTTGTGAAAAGGTTGTCCTGGTTCTGAAGGCGTGTTTTGGGGCTCACTTTGACCCCGGCAAGCATGCCGGTGGTGGAGACACTGAAGTCCAGGTAGGCCAAGGTGTCCGCATTTGAGGGTTTGTGCTGCAGAGGAGGTTTCTTCTTGGGCAAATCATCTAAAGAGAAACCGACCACATATGGTGTTAACGCTCAGGAGAACTGCGTCAGTCACCATGACAACCACGTTTCTGTGTGTAAACGAGAACCTGTGTCCATGATGGGGGGCCAGGTCCTGATATCCACGGTCGCTGATGCCTCTTTGGATCTCAGCAGCTTGGAGATGACCTGCGTGGTCATCACACAGACGGATCGGCTCACCTACGCGGTGAGGTGAAACAAAGTCAGGTGGGACTTTAGTGTTTGAAGGCTGGAAGGTCGTGGTGGGATTATGTTGCTGCAGATTCATCTCATGCTCACTCAATACTTCATTTTAAGGTAAAAAAAAACCAACAACCTCAAAATGAAAGATTTAATGGTTAAAAAAACAACACTGATGGCGTTTACCTCCACGATCATCTTGACGGTGGGCAGAGTGGTGGAAATGTTCTGCGGATGAGGCGGCCGCACAGTGATGGGCACACAGCCAGCGTAAAGGCAGCCGTAGAACGCAGCAATGAGGTCGATCCCTGAAGACAGAGAAGGAATGAGGAACAAGAAGATGACAAAGGGGAACACGGCTGTGAAGACGGAAAGATGCAGAATGTTCCCATTGTGTCCGTATTCTCCTGAAAGCAAACACTTCAAAGTTGAAAACAAACCACTGCGCTCATCTCTGGCCTTTTATTTAAATCCTGACACATAAAAAAAAAAAATCTTTCAATTCAACATTATTTTTATTCTTCCTGCAAAAATATGCAATTTTCAGTTGATCCTAATTTTGATATTTGTCTGCTTTTTGGGGGAGGGGCTGCTATACTAAGCAGCCCCTCCCCCTACTGGTGAGATAGAAAACACAGTGCTAAAAACTTTTACAAAGCAAATATAAAATGTTTTAACCTCTTTCAATAGTTTTTATTTATTATTCAAGAATTAAAAATGAACAATTTTACATGGAATTTGCAAATAATTAGTAGATAACGCATTGCCAAACCTTTCAACAACAAAAAAGAAATTCCTCTAAAAAGTAACCTGCTTTACCATCTTCACACAAATTAATATCGGAAAAAAAAATCGTAATAAATTTTAATATAACTAATTATGTTTAACACCATTTTTAGGAACATAGAAACCTACTAGCATCGTATTTCAGGGTTAAGAAGGCCTATTGAAAAGGATTGGAAACTACTCCAGTAGTAAAAAGACAAACTGAGTCCCTTTGACTGCTTTTTTAATTAATAGTTAAAAATATCCTTAATATTAGGAAGAGGTACACATGCAAAAATGTGAAAATGTAGTTTAAATATTTGCAGTAGAAGAATAAAAAAATGGATGGATAGAATAATGGATATCTCTTTTATTAATTTACTTTTTAGTTCTGGCACTTTCAAACCTCCATAAAAAGTTACTCTTATTAAAATTCAAGACTAACTCTTGTCACTGAACTGTACAAGGCAGTCAGCAGGCGCAACATGTGAAAAAACAGAAAACTGTTAGTTTGATGTTTAAAAAAAAACCTCTTGTGTGAATTAAACTAAAGCAGATGATAGTCTTTTATCCCCTTTACCTGGAGGGTAGACCAGCGCAATGTGGTCTCCATCCTGCAGGGGGCCCCGTTCAGCCAGGATGGCTGCGATCTTCTCTGCTCTCTTGTGCAGCTGAACACAAGTCAGCGAGCTGGCTATCGTACCCTGGAAGGGACAAAAACAGGGTGATTGGCCCTTTTCTTCAGCATTTTCTGAAGATGTCCCCTCGCATCCTCTGCGGCAGCATCAGACCAGCTCATCTAATAAAATCCATAGAAATGGACCAAAACTCAAATGTATGCACTGCTGTTGCTTTAGACACCAATACAGTAAATATCCAAAATTAGTTAATTAAGTTAAAAGTGTGAACTATTTTAGGAGATATTCTCTTTGTTCTGAGGGACTCAAAATCAACATTTAAAGCCATTTCAACCTAAAAACAATTATACGAACAAACAAAAATTTCAGACAAAATGATCTTTAGGAAGAAAAAGTTGTTCAGGAGATTACCCTGGAGTTAAGGAGAGTGTACAGGACGTGGTCTGGAGTGGTCTGGGCTCTCCACTGCAACACCTCAGACAGGAAGAGGAACTGGAATACCAAAAAAGTGATTATAAACATTACACTCTGCATTTAGACCATCAGAGCTAAACCTGTGTCCTCGCCCGGCTAAAGAAACGCAGGAACATTTCCCATGTGGTCAACATCACCAAATGTGTTCAATCCAAACACTTTTACAGCTCCACTGTCACCTACAAATAACCCAGAATGCATTTCCTTGTTTTTTTCCAGAAACTAATTTGCTAAATAAACTGAAGTGAAAGCTGGCTTTCAGAGCTCTGACACTGACGGAGATGGAGGCTGCTGATGAGAAGGAGCTTTCTTCACTGATGGGAAATAAGGCGAAGGGCTGGAACAATAAAGGGGAGTTTCGTACGAGGGAGGAGGAAAAAGAAGGAGCAAAACAGGGGCTCAACTGACAGCACCATGGAAATTACAGAAGGGAGGCGAGAACAAATCTGGGAGGGAGAGTTTGGTTCTCGTCTCATGAATTTTTCAGGGATTGCTGCTGAGTGTAATTCATTCCTGTTACATTTTGTTCCACCACAGAAAGTCATATGTGTGTGTGTGTGTGTGTGTGTGCCTGCAGCTCCTTGACAGATGAATCTTAACCCAAAACCACAGCAAACCAAACTGTTGTGTGTTATGACCAGTCAGTGAAACTGGAAATTGATTATTTTTATTAAAAGTTTACTATAAATCAAACTTAAATTTAAAGACCCACTCTGATCATCTTTTGATCTATTCCCAGAGGACTTTTGCAATATTATTATGCTGTTTTTAGCCAAAATAAAAAAAACACTGTGTAGTTTTCTAGGACAGTGTTTCTGAGGAGCGGCCGTAGCACATCAGAAATTCCCCTCCGTTGTGGGACTGCTGGCGCCGTATAAGCCTGCTATTATTTCCCATGATTCCTTGGTTTACATTTTTCTCCCACTAGTTTACAGCCCCACACAACCTTAACCTTACATTAAAGATGCAACAGTTGTCTACCACCATTTTCCAATGGCATTTTTTCGTCTGCTCCTGATTCACAACGATTTGAGGAACAACCCAGTGGTCCCCTGCTTCTTTGTGTTTCACTATTCACAGAATGTTTCAGTCACATGACTCTTCCGGTTCATCACAAAAGACCACTCAAGGCGCTTGTATGAGACTTTTGTGTCTGAAGGAGTTGCTGCGTGAATTTCTAAAGGAACGGGGGGAGGAGATGAAGAGCTTGCCGACCCGTCGGCCTCCAAGAGCTGGTTCCACCGGTTGCTGAATCGCTATAACCAAAGTTTATACCCCTGCATAGAGAAATGACATCAGCTGACTCAGAATTCAGATCAATGAATTCTGGATGAAACAGGTGTTGTGCCAAGTTTTGTTTACTCTGCCATAATTTTGTTTCCCCTCCGGTCAGACGCGCTGTGTCCGACGCTCAAATCGTGCTGCAGGACCTACTGAACTGATGAAGGAGGAAGCATAGGCTCCCGGTTTTAAGGCACAAAGAGTGACACTCCTAATGTGTGTTATAAAGTACGCTACGGTACTATTGCTCTGACAAAAAAAAAAAAAATTGTTTGGAATTTCCTCTGTTAAGTACCATATATTCATGTCTCACTTTTATTTTTAAGGACACACATGTGGTGGCTAAAAAGCCAAACTAGTTCAAAGTTTACTTTGTGCAGCAATTTTTCTATTTAAACTACAAATTTGTTGTTTCAAAACATAAAGACATTTTTGGACCAATCAGGTCTCTCTGTTATGCTTCATTTTAAGAAGGGCCACACTGACAGTCCTGTTGCTGTAATCATGGTTTGCTGGGATCATGTGACCCCCCCCCCCCCTTTCACTCTGCTCCCTCTTGAGGATTTGTGTCTAAATTGAAAGATGTTGCTGTGTTTTTTGTAGTTTTGCTTTTCTTTCTGATTGGAGCCTTCCCTTACGGGTGGATACAGGCTGCCAGTGGGCAAAAAACGGGCAAACTTGTACGTTACACATAGGTGACCTGCACAAAAACTGAAGGTCATAGACCGCTCAGTGAGCCCGTGGAGTGAAAATGTTCATGAACGTTTGTTTCTCCTGGCGTGGTGCGGGCGACAGGTCATAGCAAACACTTCTACAGCATACAGGGGAGTAAGGGTGGCACGATCTGGCATGTTTACCAAATCCAACATGCAAATCAGAGTTTTGCATTTTTTTCTGTTTTTTCTACAAGGGGATTTATCAGAATGGAAGTCATTCCCTCCCACTAATGCCTCACGCATTCTCAGTGGGAAAGAGAATTTTACTCCAACAAAGGACATCTTAAAAACATGCACTTGTAAAAATGTAACTGCGTTGAAATGAACTAAAGGTAATTCCAGACTTTATATTTAGATCACATTTTATATCTTTCAGGTTTCTTTTCTTTCATGTGAGGATCTTTAGATAAGGTCTTTATGGAATGGAAATAAAATAAACCTTTGGGGGGAAAAACACAGCTTTTGACAAACTAATTAAACTGTTTTCTTACTAAAAGAGTTGAATTATTTCCACATGCCAGGGTGTTCTTTGCATCTGTCACTTACACTGCTTGTAATTTGACAAGCTCTGCTCTTTGTTGTGCACATAACCTGCAGTGTTGCCCTGCTGAAAACGTCACCCAGCTGCTCGTCAGCCACGTTTTCTGTTCCTCCATTAAAAGTCAAAAATAAAGTCTTCATCTCCTCACCACCAGCTCCATGCCTCACAAACCCTCAGGAATACAAAGATTTATCGCTCACCCGCCTCTTCTACCGTGGTTGAAAACTTCTCTCAGCTGCTCGCCACTTCCACTGAGTTTTTAATGAAACCTTTCACCAAAAAACTAAAGTCTGCTTCCCTTCCAGCTCCCACAAATCCCTGCAGCATAGATGAACAGAACTGTTTGGAGACAGCGGTTTCCTTGCTCGGCCCACAGAACGTCATCAGAGGACGGGTGCAGAAATTATGAAGCATTAAATCAAACATCAACACTGAAATAAGAACTTCTACAGTCTATGTGTGTACGTATGTCTGTGTGTGTGTGTGGGGGGGATGTCAGCACTGTTTGTCTTGTCATCTTGTTTTTAAATTTTATTGTATTTTATTGTATTTTATGTAACTTTGAGTGACGTGTTGTTGTAAAAGTGCTATATAAATAAAGGTTGATTTGATTTGATACAGTTGATGCTAAAACCCCCCACAAAACAACAAAATGAGGACAAATAAAAACACATTGTTCTTGTTCTCTATAAAAAATGCAGGGTTTAAAGCGTAATGATGAAATTAAAAAAAAAATTAATAAATAAATATAAATAAAAGATGTAGGCAGAAGCTCTCAAAACTTAAACCAGCTGCTGTAAAGATGTTTTTCCTGAACAAGAAGCTGTTGAAATCTGAGCTATTCTGAGGACAAAAAAACAGACAAAAACATGAATTTTCCATGGAGCAAGTCTGATTGCAGTCTGTCAATGTCAACGCAGGAATCAGCTTCATACGTTTACCCAGAAGACATTCTATTAAGATCTCATCCACACGGAGGGTTTGGTTATCACAGAGATGGTGTGGAGCAGGGATGAGAGAACGATTCCATGAGGCAGTGTGAGGCAAAAGGAAACCATGAGTTAACAAATATTAAATTCTGTTTACACTGATTGAGGACCAGGAGCCGAAAATATGAAAGAGGACTCATCAGAATCTTTCAGGTATTAAGTAAATGTTGGGTCAGCATTTCCTGAGAATAAGTTCTTGGAGATGAATCCGGTTGATTAAAGAGAGTTGTTGGTAAACGATAACAGCAGGAACTCAGCGTCTGTCTGTCAAGCCTTATTTGGTCCTAGAGATGTAATAGAACTAACCCAAACCAGCTTCTGTAGGCAAGACCATGGGGTTCTGATCTCTGGCTACCAAACTGGACTTCAGGACTCCCCTTGGCCTACAGTTTGGGCCTTTGGGCAAACCTTTTAAAGACCCACTCAAAAATAATAATATTGTGTTTTGGGTGTTTTTAACATGTTCCAGTGCATTTTGTGATTTTGGAAGGCACACATAAATGTAAGCTTAAAATTGCATTCCAGATTTTTTTTTTTTTTTTTTTTCAAATTGTTGTGAATCAGGAGTAAACAAAAGAAATTAGGTTTGAAAAAGAGCGTATTCGTTAAGTAAAAAATAGGCTGTGTGGGTCACAAGCTCCCTGCTCTGCTCCATTCTGATGCATCCACTTGCAGATAAACAAATCCATGTACGACTTTGTTTTCCTCGTCTGAGCTGGAATCTGGATCAAAACTGTACGGCCGGATAACTCCAATATTGTTCGCCGTTTTTGTTGCACCTGTAATGTTAGGTTGGGGTTGTTAGGGGCTGTAAGCTAATGGCAGACAGCTCAGTCATGGGTGATAAGAGGGGGGGGGGCGAGCCAACGGTCCAGCCGCTCTGCAGAAACTATGTCCTAAAAACAACACAGCTCTGATGAAGGGATGGAGCGTTATGACACAAAACTGTACTAGGAAAGCTCTTAAACCCTTATTTTTCCTTAGTCTGATACTCAGATTACACTTTAGAAGTCAATTTCAACCCATTTAATCCATACATACTTTTAGTTGCTGACATGTAATCAGCTTATTTACAGTTTTTGTTAACAAGAACAAGTGTATGAAAGAATCTGGAAGATTGGAAGCGAGTGTGCTGAGCAGCAGTCTGCAAATCAGATGGTTTAGGGTTAAAAATGTAACTGTCATTTGTCCTTGAGCAAAACACTTTTTTGACATATTTCCTGATTAGGAAGTCCGTCAGTCACTAATACCACTCTGCAATGTTCATTTAAGATCAATGCCATTGTTTTACTCAACCTGTTTTGTAGAATATGAGCAGAATGAAGATGCTACTTTAGAAAACATTACCAAGGTTTCTTAAAGAAAACATAAAGATGAATAAGCTAAAGCCTAAAACAGAGACTTTGCATCAGCTTGCGACATCAGAACTAACACGCAGACAAGCAGCACGCCGACGGTGAGGCGGCAGAGGTGGTGGCTGTTATTTTGAGGCTTGTCTCTTCTCATTAGGACCCACAGAGGCTGAGGTGCCTCGGTGCGCCTGATTCTGTAACTGATGACATTTGAGACGTGAGAGATGAGAGGAAAATCACTTCTGTCAGCGACATCGCTCCTTTCCGTCACGCAGTTGTCTCAGAGCTTTGATTATTCGGTTTTCCCTGTATTCTGTTCCCACGTTTATTCAATCTTTCTTTATTTGTTCCCCTAAACAGAGGCTCCATTGTTGTGGCTGTTTTTATTGTGAAGTTAGTTCTTTCTTTAACCTTCTTTGGATCAGTTTGATTTTAAAACAAAAGGACATGTTTTCTATTGTAGATAATCTAGGTTATACTTTGTTTGTTTGCATTGTAGAAGATGATGATTCCAAAAATAAAACAGATATTATCACCAAATGCTAACCAATTTAGAAATGTAAAACAAATATCTGTTTGGGATTAAACTGAATTTAAAAATAAAATACAAACCACTTGAACATAAAATGGTTTAACTAAAAATGAATGAAGAAAGAAATGACATGCTATGAAATGATGTCAAGCGCCTCACTCCATGGCAGGTGTGTGAAGGTGGAGAAAACCAACAGACCCTCTTCTCACACACACACCTTCCTTGCCTGGTCATTGTCTTCGATCTGACCCAGATCCCTGCCGCTGGCCTGAGCAATCCTCTTCCCCGACACCAGGTTACCCACCATGACAGACGCAGGGCCGATCTCTGGAGGAAATGAGTGACAGAAGCACGGCAGCACTTTGAGAACTGGGATTGGACGTCACACCTCAAGGAACTGAGGATTTAGGAATTTACCTGGCTGCTTCTGCCGGGGTTTGGGCAGGTTGATAACGCAGGTGTGCGGGCACATGAGCACGTTGCAGGGGTGCAGCGCCCCCTCCAGGAACAGCTGCTTGGTTTCTGATAAGTGGATGCCACCTAAGGGAGTCTTTGGCAGGGTGTTGGAGGGCACCAGGGCCAGACAGTACACCCCTACCTGGTGTATGCTGTCTATTGCCTGCAAAAGGTAGGGAATGATAAAAAAAATGTTGCTACTTGTGTAGGTAGGGGGGGAGGGGGGGGGCAATGTTCAATTTGCACTGAAGTTTGTCTAAAATCTGGCATTCTGATCAATCAGGTCATTAAATTTTAAACAAAACATATATTATATTAGGTAAAATACAAAATGGCTGACTGTTGACGATCGTTTCAGTCCAGCCTCCATAGATTATGAAAAAACAGAAGCCGGACCATCTAATAAACCCATATTTCTGATGGGAAATGCAGAGTTTGAAGTGACAGACAAGAATGGAAACACATTAAAAGGTGTTTTTGTCAATATATATTTACAGTTTTAAGTAATCTACAAATGTTAAATGATAAAAGGTCAAAGCGGGAAAAAAAATCAAACAAAAAATGTTTTGTGTGCTTTCTTTCTAGAAATCTATCAATCTAAAAGAGGGAAATCTTTCATGGGAACACAATTGCTGAAAATGTTTGTAACACAGATACTAACAAACTTGCTAAAGGTATTTAAATAGAAATATGTTTTTTTTAAATAAAAGTTTGTTGTTTTTATACCCCAAAAAAGGAATATTTTTCTAAATGAAATCAAGTTGTGGCAGGAAGCTGATTAAATTGATACCCTTACATTCTGGACAAATTCCAAATAAAGAATAAGGTACAAAAGGCAGACAAGAGCGCAAAAGTGTGACAAGAATTTTTTATCAACTAGGAAAGTTAAATAAATAGTTAAACACTGTTTTTTCACAAGTCCTGAATTTATTCCCATCACATGACAATGATGTCATTCTTCCATTCTTGGATCTGGTAAAAAAAAAGGACAAAAATGTTCTGTTTCTAAGCAGTTTCTCAGCTTTTCTTTTCCATCATGTGTTTTTACTCTACAATATCCAGAACAGTCAAATTAGGATTTTGTTCTCTGTTATGTCTGTAATCTCCACATTAAAATGTATTTTTCTTTGGTTTTCAGCCTTTATTAAGACAAAATGTAATTTAGATTTTAAAAAATCCGATCAAGAAACTTGTCTTGGGGACAAGAAACAAAACGTTGTTTTTCTTCTAACATCTTATTGGAGCCGCGTCTCCCTGTGATTACGCACTGCCTGAATGAGTGTTATGCTGACATCAGACGTTAGTTTTCCGTCCCGTTTAAATACAAAATTATTCATCCTTCGCAGTAACATTTAATGTTTGACACTGAGCTTCTTTGAAAGTCGCCTGGCATCTGTGAGCAGTTGTGCCAAATGGAAAATCCGCCTGTTCGACGGTAGAGGAATAAAGAGAAAGGGCTTTACTGCGGCCGTTAAAAATCCAGACGGCTTTAATGGTTTTACCGCAGTCGCTTTCCAAGCTCAGAGAGATCTGGATCTGCGGCACAGTCTCTGATTCTCTCTGGCAGGATCTGTGCACAGTCATCTCTCAAAAGGCATCTGCATTATGAAAAGATGAGTCCAAGTGTTGTCATGCTTTAGAAAACTGCCTTAACCCTTTCAAATTAAAAATACATTTTCTCTTGTTGGAACAAATCCCCTAGAACAACACATAAGTGAAGTAGTTTGTACTATTTCCACTCTGAATACTAAACACTGTCAATTTTCATTAAAAAAAGCACTTTCATCTTCAACACTCAGCTCACGCCTCAAGCAGCTTTTTAGTCAACAAAAACAGACAGAAATACCACAGCTGGGCCTTTTGAAGCAGCAGACCTTCATATTTTACTTTTAATTCCATTTCTGCAGTTTTTTAACAATAAAAGTAAGATTTGTGGTCCACTTGTTTTCCCCCAGAAAATATAGCTTTTGTGATTAAAATAAAGAATAAATGAAGTGGGTCTGCACCTGCAGAACTCTGCTCATCCACTGGAAGCTGTCCTCCTCCGTGGAGTCTGGTCTCTGCTCAGCAACAACCACAATCCTCTCGTCATGCAACACTGTGATGGAAAACACTGCTATCCTGCAAGACACACAAACAGACACACAATTATAGCATAAAGTGAGTGCTATAAAGCTGCAACTTAAACAGATTCTTTTTAACACTTTAACTTGTGACACCTGTGTCAAACTATATCATGTCTACCGCTACTTTTAAACACTACTTTTGTCACGCTTTCAACCCTGCGGCTTATTCAATGAAGAGGCTAATTTATGCTTTTTTTCTTTTTCTTGTTTTTTTTAAATGAATTTTTTCTTACCGATAACATTTTAGTTATCGGTACTGAAGCTAAGAGAGAGAAACAGTTTCTGAAGTTAAAAGAACTTTCATTAAGCCATTCAGAAACAGTTGCAAACCTGGGCGTTATTTTCAACTCTAAGCTAACTTTTATCCCTCATATAAAACATGGGGTTAAAACTGTTTTTTATCACCTTAGAAATCTGCCTAGGGTCCGCCCACTACTCTCTCTTGCTAATATGGAGATGCTAATGCAAGCTTTTATCACAAGTAAAATGGATTATTGTAACGCCCTGCTTGCTGGTCTTCCAAAAACTAACATTGGGAACTTTTAGCTTCTCCAAAATTCTGCTGCACGAGTTCTCACCAAGACCAGGAGGCGAGCTCACATCACCCCAATTTTAAAATCCCTGTATTCGCTCCATTTTATACTTTTAACCGTTTTTAAATGTCTTAACGGTCTTGCGCCTTCTTATTAGTCGGATCTTTTAGTAAAGTATGAACCCTCGCGGACCCTGAGATCCTCTGGCACTGGTCTGTTAACCATCCCGTTTGTAAAAACCAAAACCTATGGATAGGCATCTTTTCAACACTATGGCCCCCGTTTATGGAACAGTCTGCCAGAGGACCTGAGAGCCGCAGAGAGCATTTATGCTTTTAAGAAAAGGCTCAAGACCCATCGTTTTAACCTGGCTTTCAGCTATTTTTTTATTACCACTATTTATTTTTATTTTATTTTATTTGATTTATTCATTTATTTAGTTTTATTTATCCATTTTATCTTGTTTTATGAACTTACACTAGATTTTAATGTGTTATTTTAATTAACCTTATTTCAATGTTTTATTGTTTATTGCTTTTATCAATGTGTTTACTTTTTCATTCTCTTTGTTATTTATTTATTAATTTATTTTTTTATTTTCCAGTGCTTCCTCAGTTGGGACCTCTCCCTCTGGGTTGGCTGCTGTTCAGCCACTGCGGCTCTGGATGGGGACCCGCACCACCTCTTTGCTGTGGTGGAGTGGTCCTCGCCTGTGATGCTGCATTTGGCTGGTCATGTGGCAGTTCACAGAGAGGGAGGTTCCGATTGTTAGTGTTTCCAACATCTGGTTTTCGTGCTCAGCCTATTTCTTATTTCTCATTTCTAATTGTCTTTCCCCATCAGTTGAGGGTGGGAAATGTGAAAGAAGTGAGGGGTTGTGTAGGTACGGGGAGGGGGGCCCTATTTTTATTTTTATTTATTTTTTGTGCTTGTTTATTTTAATTTTCATGCTTGTTATTTATTTTGCTTTGTTTTATTCTTGTTATTATTTTATATAAAAAGTGCTTTATAAATAAAGTTTGATTGATTGATTGATTGATTGATTGATTGATTGATTGATTGATTGGATTGATTGATTGATTGATTGATTGATTGATTAGTTGATTGATTAGTTGATTGATTAGTTGATTGATTGATTAGACCTATACACCCACCCAGAAAACCAAAAGAGCATTCAGACTGTGTAAGGTACTGCATTGACCGCTTTCCTCCAGTCTTCTTTCAACATAATGAAATGTTAAAGTTCAACATTTATACAAGTTATTTTGTCCTTTTTTCCCCTTTGCATACATTTCCAGAGTTTGGTAGTGTACTACAGGGTTCTATATTTGCTTCACTCTTATCATTGCCTTTTATTTATTTGCATTTTTATTCTATTGGAAGAATAGACATTCCACTTTATCTTCTTGCTGATAAAACCAGGAATGTGGTCATTATCTGCATATAAAGTAAATGTAGTGGAGGCAGTTCTTTATTTGCTGTTTCATCTTTGACCCTGAGTGGAACCCATCCATTCGCTAAACCAGCTTAATCCCTGTTGGGGTCACTGGGTTCCTGGAGCCTATCCCAGCTGTTGTTAAGTGAAGGCGGGGGTACACAGTCCTTTGCAGGAGCCACACAACAACCTGAAACTCAAATTCACAACTAGAGAATCATTTAGAGAGTGACCAACTGGCCTACAATGCATGTCTTTTGTGGGAAGCTGGAGAAATCACATGCACACAGGGACAACAAGCTAACTCCACAGACAGGTCCCAGCTGGGTTTGAACCTTCTCATGTGAGATCAGGTAGCCGCTGCACCACTGTGCAGCCTGCTAAGCGGGACTAATATCTATAAAAGCTTAATAAGTTTGACTCAACTCTCCTGTAGCTCTTTTTAGAGACATGCAGTCACAGCTCCATTCCTAAACTCTGAGGACAAGAGATACTGACCTCCCCCTGTACACAAACTGCATGGGTTCCACGGCCAGCGCCCGTGGCAACGATGTCATCCAGCGTTGTGCGGCGTCCTCCATTTCACCATCAGACCATCCATCTTCCAGCGACGAAGATGGGACCTGCGGAGTCAGGTGAATCCCAGCAGACCAGTTCTGGTGAAGGAAGGTCGCTGATAGAGAGCCATCGTTGGCCAAGGGAAGACCTGCACGCGAGAGTGAACATGCAGGCAGTCAAGGACAGCAAGGAGGAATGACCTGAAGGGTTGAGTGGCCTCACCTCAAAGGTGTTCTTGGTCATGCCGGTCAGACCGTAGTAGGACGTGCCGGTAGCAATGGAGCAAACACACAACTCGCCGATCTCGTCGGTTTTACAGAGCTGAGGAACGCTTTCGAGCTTTACCACACACATCACACCTGCAGGAAGAGACCACAACTCTTAGAGCAGCTGGAGCTCACAAAGCTACCCAAGACCAAAATGAAACTGTTTGATCGGAACTGATGTCTGTGTTTTGAACCTGAAGTCAAGTGCTGCCTGGAATAAGGATTATCAACACACTGTACGTATTACTAAGAAGAAATGAACCTGAAATAGTCTTATATTAAATCAAGTTAGATCTTAATCTTAATCTGAACCTTGAGCCTGAGGTTTTGCACCTTGTTCAAGAGCAGAGAATTAAACTACTAATGTATTTTACAGAGTACATTTATTTAAAAAAAAAAACTTTCCTCCAAACAATCAGCAAAGTTTTAGAAGAAAGGTATCAACAGAAATTTTCTGCTTAACAGATTCAATCTAATTGAAAATGTTTTTATACAGATGTTAAAAAGAAACCAATAAATGCTAATGTCAAAAATAAAAAAGCAGAGAAATAATAAAGGGAAAACAGTTGGAGGGCAAACTATAAAAGATAATGAGGAAAGAAGAACCGAAAAGTAATAAGAAACCTGCCATTCAGATTCAATAAAAGTGATGAATTTCTTAAATGTGAGGAAACATTTCCCACTTGTTCGAGTTTTACCTCCGGGCATGACAGAACCGACGTCCTGCAGCGTCAGGACTGACAGTTTCTCCTCCGAGTCAACCCGGATTACGCCGTGGCTTAAACCCTGCATAGAAAGGATGCCCCGCCCAGGTGGCGTGCTGCCCTCCTCCAGGGGCCTGCACAATGAAGGGAGGAGCTCCTTTTAGGAAGGTGAGACACTCAGAAAAAAGGTTGAAAGAAAGAAAACATGTCTTTAGGAAAACCCAAAATGTATTAAATGTAAACCCAGACAAAAGAAAACCTAATTTGGGAATATTTGGGACAAGTAAGGATTTAAAAAGTCTTAAACAAAACCTAGTTAGAATAAAAACAAGATCACAATCTGGTAAAAACCTGGTGACAGTAAATAAAGCTCAACTCTCAAACACATGTGCCTAAAAAAAAAAAAAAAAAAAAAAACCTCCTTTGCACCCAGTAAAGCTGTACCAGCACATTCTGGATTTAAAGACACTTCCATCTGTAACTGTTAGACCCTGCAGTGTGAGCCTGATGCAGGTCAGGACTGTAATATAAAAGCACAGGCTTTTACATAAAAGAAGCTTACGAAGGAGACAGAAAGGTTTTAAGATTGTTTTTAAAACGTCACAAAAGTGTGAAGTCAGGACAAAAACTAGAAGGTTTTTAAAAACAAACAACAATAAAGCAGGTCAGAAAAAAATCAGGTTTGATCATAAACGCATTTTCCATGATTCTCTGAAAATTGACACCTGAAAGCAGCACTCAGATGAGATGGATGGACTTCTGGAGGCAGAGGCTTAGCACAGCAGAGAGGGAGGAGCTTGTTTTTAGTTCTCTTTTAAGCCGTTAAGATAAAATCCATTGCATTGGTTTTGCAATTTTTCTGTTTGCAGCAAATCTATGCTTTTGAATCCTAACTTTTTGTCTTTCTTTTTTACATCAAGATTTAAAATACTAAAACATAAAAAGGAAGAAATGAAAGAAAAACTGCAATATTAGAGCACATTTGTTGAAGTCAGGTTTACTTTGTCATTACATCTTGTCATTGCATCTTACATTAAAGCAGGTTTTTACTTGCTGGCATGTTTACCTCTGTATGGCGACAGTCAGCGCCTCGGGGGAGCTGGCACAGGGACAGATGACCTCCGGCTTCAAACCTTTCGTTTGGAAGACGTTGAGGAAGGCGTCACAGGACGAAATCGACCCTGAAACACAAATTCTTCTCTGTTCAAAGCCGGTTGTAAAGCAATCCTTCAAATTTCAGGAGTTACGGGTTTTAAAGTTATTCTAGTAAAATATATTTGCCAAAAGCAGAATTCCTCCCAGGTGATCTCACACCTGAGGTGGCCCTTTATGTAATAAATTGATTCAACAGGATTAAAATGAATGAGGCTGAACCATTCAAATGGATAACGCCTGCAGCTCTTCCTGGTTCTTCTTGAAGCTCCAATGAAAGCTTTCAAGCACCAGGCAAAGTTGGGTTCTTATAGCCTCCACTTATGTAAGAATAACAGTAAGATTCAAAGAATGGTAAAGTGAACAGGCTGTACAGTTTCTGTCATTACCGCGCTCTCTCTGTGAAACATTCTTCAAAAGGCTGTCCAAGTTAAAACATAACAAGACAAAAACATGCAAAACTCCAGTTATTTACCTCAACGTATCAAAGTGCATTAGCAATTAAAATATGAACAGTGCAAAACAAACACTTCGATGAGACACAAAACACATTTCCTCTGACATGGCTGTTAAATGTTGGTATTTACAAAGGTGGGCACTGGGAATGAATTAAAGTTACCCTAAAAATTTTAGAGAGAAAAAATGTAACTATTTTATTTTACTTATCAATATTTGTTTATTTATAATAATTTATCCTGTGATGGAAAGCCAGTCTGTTTGTGCTACATTTGTCTAATTAGTTCTTTATGTTACTCCATTTATTATGCACATTGGGGTTTTGCCTTGATGAGAAAACATTCAGACTTTGATTTATTTTCATAACTTGCCTTTATAAGTATGTTCAGTTATATTTAATAGATTCATTTTGACTTGAGTGCTGTTATTTTGTCTTGCTTGCCTATAGTTTTTGGCACCTTTATCGACCCCTGCAGGGCCACATTTTTCACTACAGTACAGGGCAGCTTCAGGATTGAGTTGAGGAAAAGCAGAGTCTGTTCCTTTTACCAGATCTATTAGAATTTAGACCTATTGAACACATATCCTGTGGTCATTTCTCTTCAATGTTAAAGCCAGATAATTAGAGGACTGCACAAACTGGGTAAAGTTCGTTCACCAATTCTCTGTAATTAATAGAAACCAAAAAAACTTTTTTGATTTAGTCACAATCAGATTTAAAGCAGTTAACAATGTCAATGATAACAATGGCACATTTAAGTTGTGTATTGGAGGGCACCAATGTGAACTCGGATATTTTCTGCCTCAGATTTCTCCTCAAATTTAAGAAAATGTTTTTGTCTGCAGTCATGCATGAAACTTAAAGGTAAACAAATGAACAATGATCAACCCCAAAGTAATTACTCAAGTTATATTAACCCTTTGATGCTTGAACGTATACATGTTATGGAGAAAAGAAAATCCCTTTTGTTTTTGCTTTCATGTAGATGCTAAGGGAAAAATCAGACTGAAAAATGACATGGGAAAAAAAATGGGAAAATAATTTGGTCAGAATGAGTCTGCTTAATTTTGTCTGGATCGAGTCCTGAACCTCCCGTTTGGTGTGTATTCAAACTACCATCAAGGGGACCTTCATGTTCCGCTGTAGATACCATAACCGTTTGGCCTGGAACGTCCCGTTCAGGATCCTGGGACTAATGCTGACGTCACATTATGTGAGTGGCTGTACATTGGTCCGATGACGTGTCAGATAGTGATGGTCTGGACAAATTACTATACTGCCATAGAAGAAGATATTATGAACAGAGCTCCGACATAGAGCGAGATTGTCTTTTAAATGTGCCTTTATTTTTGTTATGATTATCATTAAATGCATGTTTGCTTAGTTTTTTTAATCCGTGCGCCCAGTGCTTTATTATTGGCAGAACAGACCCAGAAGAACAACATTTAGCTGTCCTGACAACATTTTTAGCCACGACTGAACTTAAACTTAAACAAGCGGTTTGTGGCAAAATCTCTTTATAAAAATTACAAAGAATATTGTCGTACATACTTTATTAGGGAAAATAACTTGAGGTTACAAAAGGGAAAGTGAAATGAAAATTTGTAGAGCCCGAGCAGATCTCGAAACGACGTAGTTTGTCCAAGTGGGGTTGCCGTAGTGTGACGTTACCTTCAGTCCAAAGGACCCCGAACGGTTAGTTCCAGGCCAAACGGTTATGGTACTTACAGCGGACCAAAGCTTGTAAACAAAACCATGTGACTAAAGATCTCTTCACTCATTTGACAGGAAGTATGGGAGCGGGGCAAAGCAACTACAGAAATTATGGAAGTCCTGCCCTTTGCAGTCCTTGTCGGGATAGATCACTTATTCAGACTTTATATTTTGCAGAACAATTTTTAATCAAGGTCAGGTACAACACTTTTTACTGCTGCTTTGGTATGGTGGAGGTATGTTACAAGATGAATAATGGCAAGAAGATTAATGTTTATGACATATAGATTGTGGGGAAAACAGTGAGAAATGTGTATCACGTTAAAAGTTGTTTTGATGAGTCAGCATTCATCCGATCATATTTCAGTGACATGCAGTCTCATCGTTGTGGCGTTAAGCCATTGTTTTAAGAGAATTCTACAAGGTAGGATGATGTCACAGCAGTGCTGGAAGCTTATAAGAAGTGTTTTCTGTGGTGTTAAAATAAACATTCTAACAAGTAAACAGTTGGCCCCTTTTTTCTGTTTGATAACGCGACAATAGTTGCTTTACATTTGTCCGCAGCTCATCCGTTGCTTTATCCCTACTCTGCTTACGTCGCCTGAGGTGGCCCTTTGTTTCAGTTGTTCTGCTCTGAGAACGGATTGTATTTGGACTGAGGATTCTCAGAGCAAACCGAAGCTCCGTCCAAACGGAAACAAACCGAGCCCACCTCCAAAGATGGGTTAGACTCGGGTGGTTTCTGGTTCCGGACCTGGGTCCGCTTGGGTGTATTAGGACTGAAAATTGGTTCCATCGTAGTTCCGGATTGGGGGCGGGGGGGGGGGGGGGATTTCCATCAATAGGCATCAAGGGGTTAAATTGACACTCAAGTAAAAAATTTCTATCACTGCCATTTAACAGAAACCTTAATAAAAGTGTGTGAAATGTACAAGAAGACCCTTTTTGGTTCCTTTTATCAGTCCCTCAGTTGATTTATCCTTTTGCTAGAAGTGCAGTCATTCAGGCTACAGTCTTTTCTTACATGGATTGGAACCGTCAGCCACCACCAGCATGCGCAGCGAGCTCAGGTTGATGTCTCGCTGGTCCCGATGGGCCACCAGAGCCCAGTGCATGTCCCGCGATTTCACACATGCCACCTTAGCTATAAACAAAAAACAGGACAAAAAAAACACACACATGTAAAGATGTTCTGTAAGAGCTGTAAGAACTTTTGAGAACACTTCAGTTCAAGAGAATTTTAACTGTTATTTATTGTCTGTAAAACACAAGTTTGTACTTGTCTATACATTCAGAAAACTAGCCTTTGCAACCTGCCATTTATGGACAAATTCAGAGAAAGCGTTTTAGATTAAATCTGAGACCAAAGCATTTGTATTTGGTTTGCTGTGCTAGCTAACCACAGCAGGTTTCAAGCAATAATGCTACGATTAAGGAGTGATAAAAAGGTTTGTGTGTACAATTTATATTTGACAGCTAATGACAGCTGGGGTCAAATGTTTCTGCCAGTCACGTGCAGTGAGGTTGATGGCTGGTGAGGCACTGACTCCTCTGGAGTTCGATTTACAATGAAAGAACCGAATGTTTCACAATTCATCCAACGGCAGCTAACAACTTATAAAATACACACAAGAAAATATTTGTCCTTTTTGATTCTGTGGGCTGATCCTTCTCCACAATGATATATATGATATATGTTGGAAAGTCTTCCTTATTTTCCTTTATTTTATGTGAGTTTCTCCCCCTCAATGGAGAAAGACGTTCTAGTCTGTTTCTACGGCACCAGTGTAGCTACGAAGCAGCTGTCAGCTCACGTCCGCCCCCTGCTGGTGAGGCTTGTCTCACCTAAAGCCTTTTCTGCGGGCCTACAGCAGCGTTTTTAGCGCATGTCTCTGTTAACATTGAGTCCTGCCGTCAGACATGAGGTACAGCGCTTCAGAGGCTCATCCGGAGATTCAGCTGAGATTCGTCTGTGATCGCGCAACACTCAAATTTAGCGATTTTAACCTCAGAATACTGTGGAAAACTGGTTGAGTTGACTGAAAATGTATATTTAACACAGATCATGGAAAATAATATTTACTTAATTTACCTTTTTTTATTTTATCACGATTATGACAGGTGAGGCTGTGCCTCACTTGCCTCACCTGACCGCACGTCACTGGTTTCTGCCTTGATCTAAACTTAACTAACAGATTCAGTTTGTTGATGTAAACACATGGAACAAAGCTGCCAGTGAGCCAAGGTGTTCCACAGGGTTCTGGTATAGGACAAATTCTGTTTTATCTGTATGCATTATACTATCAAAAATGTTTATGCTTTTTTATTATATGCTAATGATTCTATGTAAATAAAATGCTAAAAAAGTAACCAAGACAGGTTTTTTTTAATACATCATAATTTTCATTATATGTAATTCACTTTTTGTCATTTGATTTATTGATCCTTATGGACTTTTTACTGACCTTAATCTGTGTCGGTACAGAATAAATAACGGATTAGAAGTCAAGAACCGGATAATAATAGTTTATGTAAAGAAAAGAAAAAAGTGAAGTAAAGCAAATCAGAGGTGGGATTATATAATTTCGCTTCCTTTTATGTAATTAATTAAACTCCTTTTGACAGAGTTAATATGTAAAAGTTTCATTGTATCATATTCTGTATGCGTAAGAGCTACTATGTCTATTCATGATTAAGAGTAATAATTGCAGTATTTACTAGTGTGTGGGGAAGTATGAGTATGTATATGTGTTTTACAATTACGACTTTGATAAATCTCCGTATAGACACGTTTCTGTTATTTTATTTTGGTTTGATTGCTTGAAATAAACCATTTCCAAATCCAACATGTGCTAATAATTCTTTACAAAATTCTTTCACCTACAAATGTGTGGTATTTTTCTAAGCCATGACAGGAAAAACAGCAACACTGCTGTAAATGCATTTTTTAAAAGGGTCCTGGATTATTTTTTGGCACTTCATTTAGTTTTACAGTTTTAAACATCAAGACTTTTGCATTTATCCTGTTAAACTTATTTTCTGTTGGAATACTTCAGTGTTTTCTTTTTAATATTTATGAAGGATAAAGAGTCTAAACAAGTTTCTATAAAGTCTACAGCCTGATAAAATAATTCACATTTGAGGCATTATTCACCCCTCTTAGTTTTATTGGGTCACCATGAACTTAGAGTATAACAGAGTTTAATGTTACTGCTGAGTTATAAGCGAGTTTGACCCTGCTTTTGACAGGTGCAGCTAAATTATCACCCAGTTAATTATTAAACAGGAGATAAAATCATTTTATTAAATAGATTTTTTTTGTCTGAGATAAAATGTAATTATTTCGTTTAGACAGTTTTACCTTTGTACAGGCAGACTTTCTGGATCCAGGACAGTGGGTTCACCTTCATGAGAGCGTAAGGAATACTGATGACATGCATCATGTTCATCACACTCTGGGGAGCAGACAGAAAAACACAGATTTGATTTTTTTGCACAGAACAAAAGGTGAAATGAAACATGTGCAACTTGTTTAAACAGATTAAAAAAAACACAGAAACCTGGCTGCAACATGCAACGTGCTGAACATGACAAATGGTTACTTTGACGTCCACATTTGTTCACCTGCAACTATTTTTACTTCACTTTAAATCAGACAGAGGTTTTCTCTGAATTTAGAGAACGGTGGAAGCACTCGGATCATTGTATCACCAAAAGATGCTGAACAAAATACTGAGGAGATATTTCACCTTCTCCTTTTTCCATTTGCTGAAGCTATCTGTGAACTCTTGATGTTAGAGTAGAACTTTTGCAAGAAAAGCTCAACTTGATGGCATACTTCCAGTGCTTTGTTTTCTAACAGGTAATTTCTTCAAAAATGTACAATGTGTAAAATATCTTTATTTTTTTTCAGGAATAAAAATATTTTTAAAGGTTAAACTGCCCCTTCATCTTGGTTCCTTTGCAAAAGTTGTTTGTTAATGCAGTTTTATATGCTCAATCTTTTCATATATTTGTGTTTTGATGCTCCTTTTTGGAAATGTATGTTGTTTTTCTGGATGCTAGACTAAACTTCCTGTAAATTTCCTTCAGAAGAAAAGAAATATGTTGTTTTTCATTAAACAATTCTGTCAAAGTCTTCTATACTCTAATTAAAGTTTTTTTTTTCTTACTGTTTGGACGGCGTGCCACAACCCCACATCCTTCTTGAAATCTAGAACATTTACTATGGTCTCAGCTGAAATCAGAGATGACAAACAGCAGGTTGGTGTTGCAAATGACAGTTTTCCAGATGAATGTTCCTGATCTAGTCAGGGTCTTCTGGAATCAGACGAGGCGATGGAGTTGGTGAAGTTACCTTCTGTGTAAGAGCAGGACTGTGTGAGGCTCTGGCAGTGTGTGAGCATGGCAATTCTCGTCACTGTCACGCCAAGCACGCCACCATCTTTACACGTTTTATACTGCAATGAAAAAAGAAACACACCCTGTTTTTGTGTGTGTGCGTTTTCAAAAGAAAATCCCACCCAAATTTAGTATACTAATAATAATTGTAGATATGGTGTTGAAATAAATTAAGGAAAAAACAATGTTTTGCTCTCTAAAAGAAAGACAGGATAATCTACATGCATAAATAAATATACATCAATTCTAAGGCTGTTCCAGGAGAAATGAAGCTGAAATATCTAGATGTTCATTCAATATGTGTCATTTCTTACATCCTATATGTAAATGTGCAGCACACATAGAAATGATTGAACTAAACACACAAAAAAAAACATTTTGCATGCTCAGATTATTGTTTCACAGTTTTCAGTAAAGCTAAATATTGCTATGCAAACTGTTGCCTCTCAGAGAGCTTTGACAGTCATTGTCAGATGTTGTCATGGTAACAATACGAGTTAAAATCGTGTCTCTCTGCTTCTCAATACATGCAAAAATAAGATGTCATGTGTGGAAAGAATCATCAGGCAGTTTTTTTCACTGTGACCCATCTTCTAAAAATAAATAAACAGGTTGGTAGTGATTTCCTCTCCCATGCCTTCTCCTTAATTATTTTTTGTATTTCCCCCCTTGTTAATCCAAAATGCAATCATGGAGGCTTTTTACTTTGCTGCCATTGTAATTATCCCCGTTAGCGGAAATCAAATCGATCCCCCCGGATGATAGCATTGACCAGCAGCCGGCTGAAGCGCGGTCAAACATCCTCTGAGCTGCGGCGTGAGTCGACTCCGTAACAGCAGCATCGATTTCATGACTGAAGGCACAGAGCCGGAAATGCTCTGCTGTCCTGCAGCGGATTACGTTCAGCGTCTCAGCATGCGTTACCTCGATGTAGGCCGTGTCCTGAGTGGCTTCCTTGATATACGGGAACCAGTCTCTGGGCGGTTTGGAGAGGTGTTTGGACTCCGTGACAAACCACAGCACCTTTGGCCAGCCTGAAGCACACACGACACAAACACCAACTAAAGGATTAGAAACAGGGAGAATACCAGGAAGCTTTCTGCTGAGCTCTGTTCCTTGGTGATCTAGAATGTGGGTCCACTCAATCACTTACCAAACAAGTAGCCCAAATAAATGGGAAATAACTTTAAATACTAACATTTCTTGGTATTTTTCACCTAATCAGAAACAAAAAATGGAGTTATTCTTTATTCTTGAATTTTATCAACAAACTGTTTTTAAACAGTTCTAGTCTGCAGGCTTAAAAAAGTTGATGAACTTCTTGTTTGAAAAGAAACTTTTACTTTGAAAGAACAAATTAACTAACAAAGATGAAAGGTTAATGACCTTTAAAGCTAAATTCCAAAACCCATTCTTTCCCCCCTCACTAGATTAGGTTCCCTTCCTCTTTTGTCTTGCAGCTCAGACAGTTTTAACGAAACAACAAACCCACGCAGAAGTGTACTTATCTGAACCCATGCGGCTGTTTATGTGGAGGCTCAGGCCAGTTGAAGGATAGGAAGAGGGATTTATGAGAAGTAGGAGGTTTGGCATGGAGAACACACCAAAGGAGAAAACACAAAACAGGAGTCTTGGCGGGGGCAGGTAAAAAAAACTTAAAGCAGAAAAACAATTTTGAAAAATTGGCACTTTTATAGACAAATACACCTTCACAGCAAACACCTTTCAAGTTTCTGTATTAAAGTATGAATGCATGGAAAAGGATTATATTATAAAGGAATTCTTTTTATGTCAGATTATGAGTGGGATTATTTCAAAATGATGTCCAGGAGAAGTGAAAATATCTGAAATCCTGTTTGATTTTTGTTATCAAGGTCTTAGTCACATCTTCCCTATGTGTGAATACGAGCTGACTGTGGGTGAAAAATGGTCAAACCTGTACAGGAAAAAGCAGAATACGAATTATAGAGGTCATAGTCTGCGTGGTGAGCCCGTAAATGTTTGTGCGCATTGTGTTCTACAGGAATGCTGCGGGCGACAGCTTGCAGTGGGTAAGACGCAAGCATGTCCCAAGGTAACTGCATAAGACGCGACCACTATTGTCTGTGTCCTCCACGGGCCTGGACAACCCCAAAATACCAGCAGCACCCACACTGGTTGAACTTTGACTAATAAGGGAATCGGATTTGGTCGTGACATATGGACGGTCTCCCTTTATATTCACGGAAGTGTCAACCATTTGAAAATTGATCATGGGGCAGAAATGAATAAGACTCTTGCTGAAAGAAAATGCTTGCAGCAACATTCTTGAGGTTTGCACTACTTTTATTTTTCGTACCTCCTCCAGTTGTAGGTATATGCACTAACTAGTGAGTGCTACAGTCCAGTTCAAGAATCCCAGTTCAGCATGTTCTTGAACGCGCGACACATGCTTGGTGTGAACGTTAGCATAAGGCTTTACATTAAAAAATCAGCCTCCTGTGTTTCTAAAATGATGGGCTGAGGTCCTTTGGTGTTCTTGGTCATGTAAAAGCACGCAGGGATCACAGAGAGTCTGCAGATTGGTGCTGTGAAGGCCGCTGATGTCTGAATTAATGCTGCAGCAAGTGAGACAGAAAAAACAATCAGCCTCGTCAATGAGATGAGCCAAAATCCTGATGGTCGATATGAGGAGCACTTCACTTTAATGAGTCCTGCACACAACTCCCAAACCCCACGCTGAGCAAGCAGCCATGAATCCGGCTGCATCACGCTGCTATTTATACATCCATTACTGCCAAGCAAACAGCGTTTCCACTGGAGACTTTCTCGCTCTCTCTGTTCTGCGCTAATGTCTCTCTGTTCCTAATTCAACTCGCTCATGTGAATTGTCGGTTGTTTTTCCATCGATTTGCCTCTTCGACTCCCTCTGTCCTTCTCTATATCATCTTAGTCTGATGCTCTCAGTTTGTGTTTTCACCTCTCTGGAAAGAAATTATCATTTTCCATCAGCTATGAACTCAGGGCTGCTGGAAAATGTTCATTAGCCCCGAACTCGGGGAGCTTTTTATTTGTGAAAAACAAACAAAAAAAGAAAACTGTCTGCTCTAATGGATCCTTATTAAAGCTCCAGTTTTGATTCTAACATTAATTCTACCCCATTATTAGTGTTTGGAATAGCTCACGATCCACTTATGTCTGAGTTCAATTTATTTGTATATTTCATACTGTTTAACTGTAGCAGCCTCAGTGGTCTGCAACTTCCCATAATTTCAATTAGAGCCAATCAAATGGATCATAAGTCTGGCTGTAACACAAGCATTAATCAGAACTCTGCTTTGGCTTTGAGTCCTCTCTATGTGGATGTTTTCGGACATCCATGTAATAACCAGAACTCACTTATTTCAATCTGTAAATGCTGCAGCTGATGAAGCGCTTTTGTTTTGTTCTTTTACATTTGACACAAGGCGCAACAAGGACTGCTGCAACAACACAAACAACAATCAGGGCATTTGACAGCATTCTGGCTGACCTCTGAACTGCTGGACCTCCCCTGTGGGGCTCTTTGGTAGGCCTTTATGGCAAGCGTCACTGGTCAGGGCCACCGTGACTCCACAGCTCCCCAGCAGAAAGCCGATCTGCTGGCTGCCGGCGTCCTGCAGACGAACCACAGGGTTTTGATCAATGAACATGGACCCTGAGGATTCTGCTTAAATTTAGCATAAAAGCACCTAATAAACACAGTAGGACAGATTTATTCAACTCATATTTCACAGCAGAGCTGAGAGTCACCGTTTCTGCAGTTGGGATCGCAAAAGAACCTCCTCCATATCCATAAAACATCCAAAAACCGGGGAGTGACCTGCTGGTTTATATTGAAATCATTTGAAGGCAGCTTTTTATTGCGCCATGGTTGCACAAACTTACTGAATTTGGAAAAAAAATTGAAAGATTTAAGCCAAATAGCAATAGGAAAATCTAAACTAAAACTAAGGTGTTCTGTAGATAAGGATAAGACAGTCAGTCATTAGGCCAACCACCAGATAATAAATCTACCCGGAGATCTGGGGGGAAAAAAAGGTTTTGGAATCAAATATCTCAATGCCTTGAAGGATAAATTATTGTATCTCTCACCAATGTAAAGCACAGCATTCTTATATATCAGTCCCCAATCTGGACATAATGGTATGGATGCATTTACAGTACTCATTTTTTATGTCCATTTCTCCTTAGCATTTTATACGCTCTCTATTTTTATTGTACCTTTTATAAATGTTGTTTCTTTTTCTTTCTTTTTAAGGTCTTGTCACTTAGATGTTGAGTCTGTGATAAAGTATTTATTCATTCACCTCCAAATTGGAACCGCTGTGTTAACTTCTGTTTACATTGGAGTGAATGCAGACTGGAATGCTTGAAGGCTTGTGCTAGTGAACTGCTTTCATTTCTTTTAACCAAAAAATGATCTTTTGATTCTCGTCTTTGTTCTGTTTTTGCTTTTTATTTGCTTGTTTAAAGTAGAACTAGCTTTTGGTTTATTCCAGACTATTAACTGTGTTACAATGTTTTCTGCTTCTTTAATTTCAACATCAGTGAGGAAAGTCTTCTTATATGTCAGAAGAATCAGGTAACACCAATGCTTTTCCACATTTAAAAAAAGGAACCCTTGTAATTGTCATATTATTAAACGAAATAGTTTATAATTCTCCACAAAAAGCTTCCCACCATTTGAATAAGAATAAGATACCGATCTTTAATCACTTATATAAAACAACATTTCCAACATTTATATTTTAATCCAGTTCAGAAACAGATGTTTTTATTTGAATTAACTATGAAATTAAGATTCAGGCAATCTGTTACAACTTTAAAGCAATAGCTATAAGTAAAAAAATCCAGTTTCTGGACTGATTTGTGTTTGATGTGTACTGATATGTGCTGATGTGGGCTGAGACAAGAACATAAAGATGGTGACGTGAGGTTTTTATAAACTGTGCAAACCCTGAGGATACCTGAGAATAATAGAGAAGCTAGTTCAGTTGGAAGGGACAAGCTTCTACTAAGCTTTGATTAGTTTTTAAATACGAAGCTCTTGTGTGTGGTTGAAGAGGTCATTCTAGTTAAAGAAGGACACAGGTCATTCTGTATGAAGTTTAGAGGTTAAGGAGCAGATAGTTCATTTCTGTTGACCGATATTTGTATTTTTACATTTGAAATATATATCTTGGTTTGTGACTTATGAAATGTTCATTTCTGAATTATTTACAAAGCAATGCTTTTAAAAAACAGGATTCAAGAGGCTGGAAGTTGGGGCAACTCAGATTGGTGCTTGTGAAATCTCCCAGAGGACATGACAGTGCAGATTTCCAAGCTTTCCAAGCCGTGACTCAGCCAAGCTCAAAACAGCAGCAGCAGAGATGTCTCCAGAGACGCTCGGCTCTGATTACATGGCAGCAAAACTCAGCGCCCTCTGAGTCGAACCACAATGTGACTTTTGATGACTCATATTTTAGATTCAAAAATGCCCCCAGAGGAAGAGCTCTCTTCAGAGTGGCCCTCTAATAACCCCTCCTCTCTACTGTCAGAGTTTCTGAGGAAATGAAATAATCATCAAAAAACAAAAACGTAGTCGAATGCACAGATTATCTCATGACAATAAAACCGATGTCAGATCAGTTCTTGTAGGAATAAAAATGCATATGTTTGACAACATAAATGTTTCAATAAGATAAATTAGTCTCATCATGCCATATTCTTACCACTATTGGTTAAAGGTGCAGCTGTTTTTCTGCATGACATTTCTTCAGTTTACAGATGTCACTGTTATTACAGCGACAGGTGTCCAAGGTAACTAAAGTACTTGTCTAGGAACTATCAGTCTCTCTATCAGAGGGTTTAGAGCCGGTCTGACCTGCCTCAGAGAAGCAGGCGCCCCCTTTAGATGGTTGTCTGTCCATCACAGCAGAGCACAGAGCCAGCAATGCACAGTCTTAACAACATGTCAGGTCAATGTAGATCCACAAATCAGCCTTACACTGATTTTTCAGCACAGCTGGAGGAAGCTGGAACACCCAAAACAAGTCAAAGGTGCACATGGGAAACTCGGAATAGAAACACCCCACAGAGTTTAGAAACACCCCCTCAATATAAAACAACAATTAATCTAAATAGAAGTGTATATCAGGGGTGTCAAACTCCTGGCCTCAAGGGTCAACCTCCTGCTGGTTCTCCAGAAACCTTAACTTATCTGCTGCTGATTACCTGGATCAGGTGCCTTTAGCAAATAATAATATTAATAATGGATTAGATTTATCTGTGCTTATTCTCGTTGTTCAAAGCATTCACAGTGTGTCCAGTATTCATCCACTTGTCATTCATACTTGGTGATGGTAACTACTGATGCAGCCTCAGCTGCCCTGGGGCAGACTGACAGAGGCTTGGCTGCCAGTTTAGGCCAACGGCCCCCATGACCATCACCGGGACATTCATGCAAAAAAAGACTGAAGAGGAATTCAGTCATTCAAAAATGTGTGCAACGTTAAGGTTAACCAATAAACTTTACAAATATATATAAATATTTGGAAATTTTATGTAACTTATGGTGAATGTTTTTATGCCCACAGGCTCATTAGTGTGGCGTCAGGAGGAAGGAAGATGCTGTTAGGTTTGTTCAAATGTAAGAGATTGGAACGTAAAATAAACTTGATTTTTCTCGATGGAATTAATTTATTAATAGAGTGCACCTTGCAGCCCATTTGAATTGTTATGTGCTTGAAGGATCTTTCTATCAGCTGTTGCTTAGAGGTGGGTGTGGCTCAGGCCTCATGCTACATTTCATTTACATTCACTTCATTCATAAATTATACTAAGAATGTATTTTTGATTTAACACTTTGCATTTCAGATGGAGGTTTAGTATACAGATTTACAAGGATTATTTATTGGCAATCAACACAAAAACCTTATAGAAACTCACCTGAAAGAGTTTAGTATGGTCTGATGAAGACTCACCTTTCTGCTAAGCGGCACTTCTATAGGCACAGGAACGACCTCTGCCAGCAGGCAGCCATAAAACGCTATCATGAAAGCACCAGGGTCATTGTTTGGGAAGACCAGCGCCACCTAATGAAGAGAGGAAAACTGTCAACTTGGTCACATTCCCTAATCCTGAAACCCAGTAGAAAGATTTCTTCACTGGGTTTATGTGGATATTATCAAAAAGCATCAAAAGCTAAAGGCATGTCTGCATCTGTTGTCATCAACGTTTATTCTTTTTTCACTTTCATTTTATATCCTCTGCATCCATTTCTTCCATTTTTGGAAATCTGTTTCAAAATGAAAGTATGATTTTGAAAATCTAAATGAATATATTTCTGATTCATGCAGCCCTTTGTTTTTAGATGAGCAGATGTAGGACATGAGAAAGTGTATCATGGGCTGAAATGAAAGCCTTCTTCTCCTTCATACCAGGTCCAGAGTTGTTGTTCTGATCGGATTTACAGACCATCAGTGGAGCATCAGCTCTTACATTTGTGTGTGAGCGAGTCTAATGAGGACGGCACTAAGAGCGGAGTATAGTTGAATGAGTGAGTGCTGTGTAATGAGGCTTTAACAGCTCTAATATTGACATGATGATAGAATGAAGGCGCTCAGGTTTCATCTGCACAGAGTTAAAGTTCTGCATCAGCTTATTAGTGCTCGAAGGTAGGACCACTGGTTTTGGTCGAACACTAAAGGAAGTAGATGTTCTGCTGCCAGAGGTCTTCAAGGATCATCAACCTTTTATGAAGAACAGTCTAAGCATTTCCTGTAATCTGTAATATGACTGTAGATTACATTTCAAGCAGAAGAGGCTCAGCACATGATACAGAAAACCGGAGTTACAGCAGCTCTGCAGAGATCAGAGGAAATGTTACTTACAGCAAGGCCAACTGGAAGGGTTTTGTTTATATCACCAGAAACAGCTCAAAATTTGCAAAACCCGATTTTTTTTTACATGGGACTTATGGGGGAATTGCTCCCCTTCTGCCAGGTTTGAGTCTGATATGGGAAAGAAGGTGGAGGTGGGGTGGTAGTGGGCAGTTGGTGCTGACTGATGCTGGCACCATAAAACTGCGAGCTGCACAATATACAACGTCCATGACTCAACATCTGAGCAGTTTCTCTGCGTTTCTCTTCATTCTGAAAAAAAAACAACCTTCTGTTTGCTCTTTTATGTTTGCTCATTAACAATGTTCAGAGATACATTTATGATACAAACATATTTCTGGTTTCCTAACAGTTTAATGAGCACCGAACGTTCATGTTTTATCCCAAATATTGTAGCAACTTTATGAATCTTTAGCTTTTGATTAAAGCCTCAACCTCAACCACCTAATATAAAAAATAACAACTTTGGGAATAGATTATTTTGTGAAAAGAAACATGTAATTTCCTGTCGTTTTGACTGTAAACTATCAAATATTTATCAAAGTTTAATCAAAGACGAGCTTATAGTACACATTGGAACAGAATATGAGTTTTGGCAGCATTTCTGGCACAAACACTGGATATCTAGATGTTAACATCTCCTTTTTGGAAGAATGTAAAGATTTCTGAAAGACATTGTGCATGGAGGCAAACAACTGTTTCCTAAGGAATTTTAAATATTTAAATGTTCAGACAGGTTCTGAATTAGCTCTCGATGTCTCAGAAAAGTGAAAATGTTTTGCTCCTTGGTTTTGTGTTGGTGTGTCAAGAACTGTTTATGTTCTGAATGAAATGACAAATGTAGATTGTTCAATAAAATATAGAAATGATTCAAGAATCCTAAAACATTATGACACACAAAAGAGGTAAACAGGTATGGGAACTGAGAGACCTCTCTCAATAAGAGTGTAGGACAACATTTAAAAAGGTTAATATGTTTATTTCTTGTGCTTCTGAAACAAAAAAAAAAAAACTAACAAATAAAGAACAAAAATGAACTGCTCTTGTATACGTCCCCGCCAGCCTACTAACCTTTCATTTTTAAACTAAAATGTACAATTGTTGTGTGTGGGGTAAATGTATTTGTAAAGCTCATAGCAATTGTATGCACCTATGACACATGAGTAATGTTATTATATGGTGTCCTTACGCCAGTACTGGCTTGTTACTGACTACACAAATGCTGCACGCATGCAGTGTGCACCTGCGTGCCCTGCACAGGTTGGCTCGTTATCCACCCATAAGGGTAGTTGTGATTGGGACCTTACCTGGATCAGGTGTGTTCAGTCAATCATTATTTAGAAAGCCCAGAGTCAGCTAATTAGCAGCAAAGACAAAGAGGGCTGCAAAAACAAGCAGGGTGGCAGATCTAGAGGACAAGTGTTGGGCAGCCCTGCTGCACACTTTATGTTCATCGCAAAGATGATTGGACAGAGGGGATTTCAGAAAGATGTGGCTTCTCGTGTCTTTGTGGTGCATATGGTAAACTTATTTGCTCTTTCATGACCTTCACAGCTCTCTTGTTTAGCTGCAGGTCTGTAGGTGCAGCAGTGTCACTGTAAGACTTTCGTGGTGTTAACAGGACTAGAGAGGCAATATATTTTTACAAAACACGTTTGCGTAGCAGAGGCTTGAAGAGAAAAAAGAACCATAAGAAGAATGAAATGACCAATGAAAGAAAGGTAATTTTCTCAGGGATGCTTAAGTCAGCAGCTGAAAACATCCAAATCTATGCTACTGAGAATAAAGATGTTTGTTCCTGTAGAAGCAAACCCTGGTATGATTCAATCTAAATGCCAACAGAAAATCATCATCTGATTATATGTTTAATCATTTAAAAGACACACTCTGATGAAATTGGTGTTTTGGATGTTTTTCACAAGTTCTTGAGGCATTTTCCTGATGGAGGACGCATTTTAAGAAAAATTAAGATTTAAACTGCATTTTTTAGTTTTTCTTTATTTAAACTAAGCAGACAAAAAAAATGACATTTAAAAAGGGCTTATGCGTGACCTAGAAAATACAATAGGCAGACCACAAGCTCCCTGCTTCTCTCCATTCTGATGGATCCAGTTCTAGACAACTAGATCCGTCTACGTCTTTGTTTTCCTCATCTGAGCTGGCATCTGGCTCAAAACTGTACGGCTGGATGGCTCCAGCATTGCTCACTATTTTTGTTGTACCGGTAATGTTAGGTTGGGAGTGTGAGAAACTGTAAGCTAGCTGGAGAGCGTGTAAATAAAATGCTCGGTTATGGATGATGGGAAGTGGGGGCGGGATTGCTCAGTACCAATGGCCACTCCCACTATTCAGAGGTGAATTTTTAATGAACTCCTGTCACTTTGCCGAAACAATGTCCTAGGAAATGACACGGGTATTTTGATTTTGACTAAAAACGACATTATCATAATTAAAAGACCACTGGGAAGGATTTTACAATTGATCAAAACATGATTGGAGTGGGTCTTTAAAGAGAACAAAGTTAAATGCTTTTAGGTTGTTGAACTCAGTTCAGAATTTCGTCCTGTTCAGAATTTCTCCTCACTCACCCGGTCTCCAGGCCTAACAAGTGGTTCCTGTTTGGTTCCCAGCTTGTGCAGCAGGTTGTAGGCCACCTTCACACTTCTGGACCACAGCTTACCTGCAAATGAAAAAAAAAAATGAGAAGACTCCAAAAACACAATGAAGTCATAAACATCAAAGCTGGATCTGAACTTAAAATCCAGGAAAGGAAAGATTGGCCGTCATTTAGTTTCCAATAAAAACATGAAAGAAATATCTGTGCATCTGGCAGATGACATCATGAGCGTCCACATGTAGGAAACTACAGAACAGACATGACTTTTGTTTGATCTTTGGTGTTTCACATTGTAGGAGAGGAGGGCAGATGTCAGAACATGCAGTAATGCAAACAGGCTTCACCAAGGTGGACTTGCTGGATCCACATAAAGTGAAACGTTTACGTTCAAAGACAAAAGCACGGCAAAATCAGAGGAAGTCTAACCAGTGAATCATCACACACGTTCAGTGTTTTCCGGTTTTATTTGGCTAATGTGAGAGAACTCACACGAGTTAAAGCAAAACAAAACAACATTTTTTGATGAAAAAAAGCTCCAAAAATGTTTTTTATTGGCCTAGAAGGTGTGCAAAATTCACTTTAAATATCTCCCTGAATGAATAAAGTCATAAAATACAGTCTAATCTATTCTGATCTGTTTCATTTTCTGACAGGCTGAGGTAATTATTGTCGTTCCTCAAAACAAAAGAATCACTTCTCTCCTTTCTGCATTGTCTCTAACTCAGACTGGCAGACGCAGATATGATGCAGGAGCAATCCAGCGTGACTTCCTTATTGTTTTTCCATGCAAAGTAAGAGCTTTGCTTTTTTTATTCTGGAAAATGCAGAGATTTACAGTAATGAAAACATCACACAAGAAAATACGCTGGACTCAGAATAGCTGGCAAGGAGGAGGTAAACCAATCTGCCTGGAAACACTATGCAGTTACAACTGCTGCTCATTTGGAGGGGGTATTTTTGGAAATAAACACCAACCATAAAGAAAAACTAGCTTTAGAAAAAAAGTATGAAATTATGTAAGCTCAATCAACCTACTTAACCACGTTTATTCATACATTTTGAAGATTTGTGCTCATTTGGATTTGCCTTCGTGGCAGAACTTACAACACTTACTCTCTTTGGTTTACTGCTTTTACTTGGTCGACAAAAGCCGGTCTATATTCACAGTGATGCTGAACCGCACCATAATTCACTTGCAAGTTATCTATGAACAATGTTTTAAGCGGACCAGAGTTTGCAAACTTTGATCTGTACCACAAAGTGGTTCATCTCTGACATCTTTGGTTGTAAAAGTACTATACAGCAGTGGTCCCCATCCCTTTGGGAAGCATACCTGTACCAGTCCACAGGACAATGGATACCATAGAAAATAAAAAGCCAGCCTATATTTTTTCTGTTCAGAAAAGAGCCACAGAGAAAACAGAAGAAGAGCCTGTGACATTAAAGAAAAGAGAAATCTGAATTTAACAGACAATACAGGATTTTTTTTACTCATAACATTAATGTATTGCAACAGTTGTTTAACCTCAACCCGCTTTAGACCTAGTATGAAAACATTGACTATTATTGAGCATATTATTCTAACATTACAATGATGCTGCTAATAAAGTTTCTATAATGGTGAATCAACATTTATGTGTAAATTTAGAAAATACCAGTTTTAGTGACCTTATTTATTTATTTATTTATTTATTTATTTATTTATTTATTTATTTGTTTGTTTGTCGCACCTTAAAAGTCAGACATGGCTGAAGTTGGCATCTGATTTTTTTTAGCTTTCACTTTGATAGTAGTAGATAGTAGAAGTTAATGAAAAATCTGCAGTGCATTCCAAATTATTATGCGATTTGTATTCAAGTGTCAAAAAGTTAAAATTCTTTGTTTTTAAATTAAACTCATCATTGATATTGTGTCTCTGGGCTCTTTGGAGCACTGGCATTAATGTCTAGTTTGTCAGGTGAATTTAACTAAAGGAAAGAACTACTAAAGAAGGACGTTCAACATTATTAACCCTGGTGCTATCCTAGGCACTTTAACGTTGGGAGTAGGGTCATTCTAGACCCACTAGACAGTGCTCTGAACCCTTTTTTTCTTCAATGATTTGTGATCTTCACTGGTGTCCATGGATTACATGAAATCTTTCCACTTTTCTCCACCTTTTTCATGGTAGGGAGAACACGTCAATGTAAGGGTGGGGTCATCTAAGATAGCACAAGGGTTAAGCAAGGCCAACATTTTCAAGCAATACAGGAAAGAAAAAGGATCTCTCTATGGGTGAAAAGCGTGAAATATTCAAATGCCTTAGACAAGGTATGAAAACCTTGACTATTTAGCAAAATCTTAAGTGTGATCATTGTACTAAAAAGAGATTTGCGGCTGATTCAGAGCACACACGTTTGTGCAGAGAAAGGCAGAATGAGGAAGGTTTCTGTCAGACAAACACATCGTATTAAGAGAACAGCTGCTAAAATATCATCACAAAGCAGCAAGCACATATTTGAAGCTGCTGGTGTCTTTGAAGTCCCACAAACATCAAGGTTTAGGATCCTCCAGAGGCCTGCAGTTATAGGCAAACCTCATAATATTCGGCCCCCCTTAACAAAAGTCTCAGGCAGAAACGGCTGCAGTGGGCCCAGACATACATGAAGACTCATTTTCAAAATAGTCTTGTTCACTGACGAGTGCCGTGCAACCCTGAATGAACCAGATGAATGTGGTAGTAGGTGGTTGGTGGATGGCCACTATGTACCAATCAAGGCTGCGACGTCAGCAAGGAGCAAGTTTGCGGGCCGAAATCATGGGAAGAGAGCTGGTCCCCCCTTTAGGGTGCCTGAAGGTGTGAAAATGACCTCTGAAAAGTAGGTGGAGTTTCTGACTGACGACATTCTTCCGTGGTCCAAAAAGCAGAGCTGTGCTTTCTGTAACAAATCATCTTCAGGGATGACAATCCACCATCTCATGCTGCAAGGAACGCCTCTGCATTATTAGCTGCTATCAAGCCAAATATCTATGAGAATGGGAGGCAGTTCACA
Source organism: Oryzias sinensis (assembly GCA_037389245.1). Lineage (NCBI taxonomy): Eukaryota > Metazoa > Chordata > Actinopteri > Beloniformes > Adrianichthyidae > Oryzias > Oryzias sinensis. The sequence goes on along the minus strand of CM074494.1, from coordinate 10,295,156 downwards.
GCAGCTCTGGGAGGCTATGCTGACATCCTGCAAAGACCTTTAAGCAGAATTTCTCCAAGATCTCACAAGTTCAATGGATTCAAGAATTGTAAAGCTGCTAGAAAATAAGGGTTCCTATGTTCAAATGTAACTTGACCTGTTAAGATGTTTTTGACTGAAAAAGTTTTTGGTTTCAGTATATTTTACCTCCTAATGCAGTAAATTCAACAAATGACCCTTTTTATTTCTTTAGAATTTATAAAATGTATGTAATAATGTGGAACTGTGCATATTAAGATTATTTTTTTTAATTACTGTTATCTTTACGGGGTTCGTTCAAAAACATATATATACTTATATATATATATATTTATATATACTCTGATGATTAGTACTTTTTTCTGAAATCCATTTTTTAGGAGTTCTTCCTTACAGAGAAGGAGTGTCAATGGGCACGGATGCCCAGTTTGCCCTAGTCTGTTTAGTTTAGTTTAGTTTAGTTTAGTTTAGTTTAGTTTAGTTTAGTTTAGTTTAGTTTAGTTTAGTTTAGTTTAGTTTAGTTTAGTTTAGTTTAGCCAAGACCTATTGAATTCTATGACTTCATGTTCTTTATTTCATGTTTATTATACAATTACCAGTATGAAGCCCATTGAGACAACTATTGTTGTAATATTGGGCTATATAAATAAAATTGAATTGATTTACAACCTGGAAACTATTTCCAACTGTGGCCGAGCCTGGTCAGGCCATATTTACAACACCCCTTGTGGGCCCTCTTTTTTCCCCGGGGTTCCCCCCTCCTGGGCGGGGGCGGCGGGCCCCTGCCTTGCTCCTCCCTGGACCAACCGTGGGCCGGGCGGATGGCTGCCTGGAGTGCGGAGCGGGTCTCCCTTGGGGGGTCCTGGCCTGTACCTGGGGTTGGGGCGGGGGGATGCCCGGAACTCCTGGGTGGTGGTGGGGTGCTCGTCTGGGGCTGTGGGCGTCCTTCTCCGGTGGGGCCCTGCATTGGGCTCTCCCGGCGCGGCAGGGGGGCTGCTCTCCTGGTTGGGCTGGGGCGGCGCTCTCTTCCCCTCCGTGCCTCCCTGCTCTCTGGCTCTGGGGGCCTTGCGGCGGTCCTGCTGGCCCTGGCCTGGGTGGCGGGCTTGGTCGCCCGGGCGGCGGTTGTTCCTTGCCGGTTCCCGTGTGGCGTTGGGGATATTCCGGCTGCCGCTGCTGCTGCGGTGGGGGTCTTGGGGTGGGGATGGATGGGCACTCTCCCTCCGTCTTTTCACGTTCCACCATCCATTTTAGAAGAACATAAACACTCACCTGAGCACAGGTGTTAGCTCACCTTTGCACTAACAGTTTGCATGACTGAATGACTGAAATATTCCACACTAGTTGGTTTTAAGGCATAAGTATGCGTGTGAACACTATCTGTTTTGTGTACATGTCGACAGGTGGACATTTTTGCAGCTAGCAGGTGTGTTTATAACATTTGAGTGTGTGTGTGGACAGGCCCCGCCCTTTTTGTACTACATTTGAGCCTTACCATGGTGATTAACAACCAGTAAACTTGTTGCTTTATGCTGCTTCATGGTCTTATCCCCCTTCCCCTCCTATTATCACCCTCCTACCCCCCTCTCTCTATCGTCCCTCTCTCTTCTTCCCCTCTTTCCTTTTCCGTCCGGTCCAACACCAAAGATTTTCAAACATGATTGAAATTAATAAAGTTTGGCCTCAATTACAAAAGGGGTTTATTCAGACATACCCTTGGTTTGTCTGAAGATTAATAACCCCTCTTGTTAAAGTAAAATATGTCCAACACAAGAGGCCCTCAGCTCTCATCTGTCTGCCCAGCTGTTGGACAGGACAAGTTAAAAAAAAAAAAAAAAAAGAACCTGGAAACTATGCTGACTGTCATTTGCATTGAGTATTTAGAAAAATCTGCATAATAACTTGGAACGTGCTGTATATTATATTTCTAATGGCTCTAACACAAAATCTAGTGTACAAATAAAGTTGAAACCAGATGCAAATATTTTACAGAGGATGAAAATAATTGTTACCATCAAAAGTTAAGGAAATGATTGGCTAAAAATTAAATAAAGAAAAAAACAAAGGGACGTCAACCTCTGTGAAAATATTGTCTGACATTAAACCAGTCTGCGGCCTGAAAAAGGTTGGGGACCACTGCTATAAAAAAAACTCTTCTTTTTGTTCAATTGAAATATTCGGCTGCAGTTGTTAAAGGAGCCAAACACACAAGCTTAAATCTTCAACTCAATGGATAGAAAAGGCCAAAGTTGCAACCCCACATTACAGCTGTTAGAGGAAGCTTGTGCACAAAGATAAAGGATAATTCCACATTCTCATCGGCAGCGTTCTTGCTTTAATTCCAGTTTGCGTGCCTGTTTTTATCTGCAGCAGCTGTCCCGCATTATTTTCTGATAGTACCTTTTGCTTAAAACATGCAGAACATCCTTATCTTGATTGAAAACTTCTGTTCAGCTTTATTTCCAAAAAACGTCTGGATAAGTTGCAGCAGTTTCATCTGATGAGAAATGAAAATTTGTAGGTAAAAAAAAAAAACAGATGGAAAAGTAAGCACCACAAACACACAGATATGAGGGATATGTGCTTCTCCCACACAGTCAGTGGACAGATACGTTTACTTGACAGAGGATAGTATCCACTGTGCTGTTTTCAGAACATCAAAGCTGGCTGAGAAACTCTTGAGGTGTTTAAACTTTAAAGAATAAAGTTTCGTTTTTTTCCCTCCTTGCTGTTTTGAGAGGTTATCTGCAGTGCAGTGTGGCGAGGGCTGGCTGTAAGGACCACAGAAAAGCTGCGTCTGTTCTCCTTGAGCGGAGGACAGCTCGACAGGAGGAAACAAAACAAGCCCGTCTTTGTGGGCTGACATCAAAGGGAAGACACAACGGGAATAAGAGATAAGGTAGAGATGGAAACGGAGGGAGGAGAGGCTGAGATTGAGATTCAGCACGGCACATCACTCCATCCCTTCATACCGCAACCTCACCGTGTTCGTCTCTCTGGCGGCAGACTCCCGAGAGCTGGCTGGAGACATTTCACAGTCTGGTGAGCTTGTATCGCCTCATCATCAGCGGCGAGCATACTCATCAGTTCACACTCTAACTGCTTGGCTGCATGGAGAAGTCTCATGCTCCTGAGATAAAGCAGCTGCTGCTGGAGTGTGCTGATCCTCTGAGGCAAGGACTAAAACTCATTTGTGCTACAAATGTGCAGACAAGTTATCAGAGATAGGAAAGCTCAAACTTCTTCAGGGAGTAACTTCCACATACAGTAGCTTTTATTGTCTCTTCTATACAGTTGAATTCTAACTATGAAACTTTTTAAAGTATTTAACAGACTTTTGGATCCAGAGATGTTCACTTCAATTTCTGAGGAACAAGCCTACATTTGTATGGCAAATGACAAACCCTAAAAAGCTTCAGGGTTATTTCACTAACAACTGGATTAGACTAGAATATAGCTCAACCAGACTACAAAATTAAGAATTAAAACATGTAAGAAGTTATTAAATTAGTATACATATGTTTAGTGTTTAAAGCTACACAAATACGGGAAAGCAAAAACAAACACACAATAAAGTGCGAAACTTTAGAAATTTTATAATCCAATTCAATCCAGATGGGTCCAATTGGACCATGTTATTGTAACTTTGAATTTTGCTCAATATACTTGTTTGACAGATTACATTAATAAATAAAAATCTGGAGGAATGTGGAAGAATGACTTCTTAAAAAAGAAAATACATGAAAAAGTAATTATACACTCACTGTCCACTTTATTATGCCCACCAACTGCTGTTGATGCAAATTTCTAATCACCACATCTGTAGGATGTAGTGGAATGGGAGTTTAGCATCATGGATGGTCAGCCGACAAATCTGCAGCAGCTGTGTGATGCTAGCATGTCAATATGGACCAAACTTTCTGAGGAAGGTTTCCAGTATCTTGTTGAAACCATTTCTTTTGCCAGGTGAAAGCTTTTTATTTTTGATCAATTTTTTAATTCAGTCTGTAACTTTAACTTATGTCACTTAAGTATGAGACGTGCTTTTTAAATAAAGTTTGATTTGACTTGAAGCATGATAGGGGCGTCCCTCCACAGACCATCTTTCCTCACTCTGCCCTCTGATTTTATTGGTTTCTTTGGACCTTCTTTAGACGCAAATAGGAGGTCACTGAAAATAACATTTTACAGTGTGTGACCTGTTAAGGTTTTTTTTAAGGGATCCTTAAATAAAATAACAGGAAAAAAAATGATATGGAAAACATATATGAATTAAATATTGCATTAGAATTGTGGCAAATTTGAATATTTAGGTTTATTTCTTTGCAGCTCTCCTCACTGTTGTTAAACTTACCGGCAGATCTTTATTTTGACATTTCATCAAATTAGCGACAACAGCGTCTGTATATGTATATAAACATCAGGAGTTTAGCTATTCTTTTTTTTCCAAACCTCGTTCTGAGTGATAAATGCTGTTTCACTGTACTGTCCTCCTTTGAAAGCTACACTTCTGTTTTGTTTGTGCGATAAACCAAACAGGAATTATATCCTGCCCTCTTCTGCTCAACAGGGAGATCCGATTCCCGAGGGCCTGAGGGAGGCGGCTCTGTTCGTGACTGCTAAATCTCTTTATGTTGCACCCTTCGGACATGAAGCCGTGTTTCCTGCTTCTGTTTGGCAGACAAACAAATCTGAAACCTTCATCTGCAAAACAGGAGAACTTGTTCCAGTTTGAGGACAGAACTAACTGCACAGTTGAACCAGGGATGAGGGCATGATGCAATTTGGTGAGGTGAATGTGTTTGGAGAGAAGTGCTGCAGGCAAAACCACTAAAACATGTTTGCTAGTAGCAGGAATTGTCTTTTTTCCCTGAACTGTAGCAGCTACAGTTTTCTACAAACAAAAACAAGATTCGCTCTGCATTCAGATGTTTGCAAATTTATTTTCACAAAATATAAACTCCTTATGTCTCAGATGATCGGGATTAGTCAGATTTGACACTGAGCTGGTAATTTTTAGGTTCAAATCCTCTGGTTTTTAGTGATCCAGATGGGTCTTTCAGGAAACTGCTGTAAAAGAATCATTGCATCCTAAACCATATAGCTGGTTGCAAAGCTTCTATATTAAAACTGAAATTAATGAAGTTAAATTTAAACCATTTTAATGAGGCATGGTGAAGCTTTTAGGATTAAACAACTAGCCTTCTCCAGACCAGATTTACACATTTCAGCTAAGGAAACATCTTCCAGTTATTTTAAAAGCAAAAAGATTACAAATATTTACTGACCGTAGGTGAGGACATAAGTGGTTTTGCCGTTGGTGTCCTGGTGGTCAGACAGGGGCTTTTGGAGATGGTGCACACTCTGCAGGAGGCGGCCTCAAGAGATGGGGGCCAGTTGGTCACCACCCCCAGCTTCTCCCCCTGCACAGCAACCATCTGGGCCCCCTCTGCTTTGGGCTGGTTAGGGTCAGGCTGTTGAACTGTTGATGGAAAAAGACACAAAAAAAAAGAATCCAAAAGTCTTGGTGTGAAACTGTATGAGAAGGCACTGAGTCTTAATAAAAACATTATATCTTTACCTTGTGAAATAAAACTCATTAATGTGATAAAAATGTTTATCTTTGTAGACATATTGAAAGTAGAACTGTCAGAACAATAAAGCATTCACCTTCCAGGAGCTCCTCAAAATGGGTACAAAAACTCCCGTAACGGCGGCCGCTTGGGTCTCTTCAGGGTGTTGATGAGCTGCTGGATTTTTGCTGAAACTCGGCTGCTGACTGGAACACCTGTGGAGCACAAACACACTTTAATCAAAGACCTTCCCTCAGTTGAGTCTGGAAACGGCAGATCCAGACAGACGCCTCATCTGTGACGTTTGGCAGCATCCCAGAGCTTCACTTCTACTTCTGATTGCTGTCAACGGAGCAATCAACAGAAATAAAGGCTGTGACAGCGCCCCAAAAGCAATTGGAGGAAGAAATCTCTTCAGAATGAAAACAACTTTATTTGTTATCATCTGGCAGTAAATAGTGACACAATCTGTTGTTTTAATGACTTTTAATTATTACCTTCCAGAACTCCATTAAATCATTGCTGGCTTTTATCTGAGCAACGAAAGCTTTCCCCGCCCATAATACTTCCACCACAGGCCTGACCGTTTAGGCAAACTAGAGAGAATTTTATCTTCAGGGGAGCCCCTCAAACCTATGCTACCATTACTCTAAAACATTGTTCCCAGTTAACAACTGTCCATTTGTTCTATATGTTATAGTTTGATTTGAATCAAATAACAACTTGCATCAAACAGATCAATCTGGTTGGATGAATCAATTCATCGATTAATCGTTGTTGTTTCTCTTTCGGCTTTTCCCATCAGAAATTCGCCACTGTGAGCAGTCGCATAGTAAACTTAACCTTATGTGTTTTCGCCGGATGCCCTTCCTGGCGCCAACCCTCTCAACAACCGGGCTTGGGTAGTAGAAGAACGAGGTAGCCAGTTGAACCCTGGTTTCACAGACGGAAGGCGCCCGCAAACTCAACACGAGCTAAACCCGGCTCCTCGCCGATTAATCGTTACACACTGCTAAAAATACATGCAGATTTACGTTGACGTAATTTGGTATAGTACCGCCATAAACAAAAATCTACTTTCACAACTAGAGAGAAAAATAAATAAAACCATTCAAAATAGACAGCTAAATATACCATATTTATACATATTGGTTTTTCATGTGAAATATTTGTAATTAATAATAAAAATGTATTAATTTGTCAAACATTTACAGATACTACCAGAGCAAAGTTTAAATGTGAAAGACTGTTTAGTTCACATAAAAAAATAAAGGAATCCCACAGATGAAGGTCACGTTGCTGGAAACCTAAAACCAATTGAAAACTGAAAAAGGAGAAACCGCAACAAAAAGACATCTACTAAAATGGTCCCAGACTTGCTGAATCTCGTTTAGTCAAAATTCACAATAAGCTCCCATCTGTGAACTCTGGCAGCTGATCCGTCAAGCTGCTTCGCTGCGATCATCGCCTCCATGGAGAGACTCCCGGATCGAGCGTTTGATGAATCTCTTTCCATCTGCAACAACTCTTCCCTCCAGAGAAAAGATGATTAAACCATCAACCAGCAAACAGCACTTCTTCATCTGGGGAGGCTACAGGCAGAAGAAAGCATTAGAGTCACCTTTTCTAGAGATTAAACTGTGGAATCTAAACAACTGTGTGCCGAATCTGAGCACGACTGACGGACTCAGGAGACAGAAAGTAAACTTTCAAAAAACTTTGAAAGGTTTTCAATAAGTCAAAGTTCTCACATCCTGCAGGGATAAACTATTTTTTACAGGTGACGAGAATGGGGGACAGGCAGAAAAAACTAATGTAAACTTTTTTCTGATTGGTCAATGCTACCTGATCTCCAGCAAAGCTGTTCACACAATCATTTATGCAGATAAAAAAAAGAAAAATACATGTTGAAACTGTGCAAGTAAAAAAAGGCTTTAAGGGAATAAACTAAACAAAGAATGCATACATTGAAAAGTATTATTGCTAGTGAGGTGTTTATTTGGGTTCACAGGGATCGTGGTGTGGTCTATTCATGTGACGCACAACAGTCTCCACAACGCAGATAAACTGCGTTGGCTGTCCAACGTCTGAGGAACACAGCATATGAGTTGGAATGATATCACTCCACACTAAAGTCACATGACTACAAGGAATGCTGGGTAATGTAGTCACATAGAATAACGGACTTTTCGACATACATCATTTTTAAAAACTTTTCTTTTTCATGAACTAAAAATACATTTTGATTTTTTTCTCAATACTCTCATTTGACGTTGGTTGAATTTCCATCAAGCTTTAGAGTGCAAAAAATCTCGAGGACTCACGTCTCGGTGTCCATGAGCTCAGCATTGCCGTACTCGGGCGTCTGCCTTTGGGCTGAGGTGACAGAGACCGGAGCTCTCTCCACCTGGATCCCGTCGGTGGTTGTGTTGGTGTAGCCTGTGACATCTGGGGGCGGAGTGGTTCTCTAGAAAACAGAAAAAAGCAAAACATGTAGAGGAAGTTCAACCAAGGAATAAGCCACACTGTGCCTGCTGATGAAAAGCTTTCAGCAGGCTTCTCAAATCAGACGCCAGGACTTGTGGGACTCATGGCTGAAATTTGAGACCTTCCAGTCAGACAAACGAGATGGGAATTCTGTCACGGCTTAACCTGGAAGTTCAGTCCTGAAAGCAGCAGAAGCATCCGATGGGCTTCAGTGCATATGATTTGATTTTCTCATCCCAACAAGAAACTGTGGTGGAAAACAGGGATCAGAATAAAATAACCCAAAGGGACAAACTTCTGCAAACCTCATACAGGAACACAAAAACAAAAGTAATTAAAAGAAGGGTTGATAACTCACAAATGATTCGAAGGCAGCTTTAAACATAGGAGCAAAAATATCAAATAAAAAAAAAAATCACTACGAAATAGTGCAAAACATCTTCAACTTGTTTCCACTTTTGTAATGACAATCTGATAAATATTAAAGGTTTTAATTATATTAGAAAATCCAGTAAAATCCAGCTTCAAATAAACACTGCATCCATTACTCACTATTTTTGCAGTATTTGGCCTGATTAGTGTTAATACGTCATAATTTAAAACTGGGAAATCATTTTGAATGGTGTTTAAATGATATTTAGCATTAGAGATAGTATTGTGTTACAGCAGGGTTTATTACAGCTCACATCTTCATTAAGAAGAAGCAGATGTGGCTGAAGTATTCAGAGAGGTTCTGTTCAGATGAATTTGTTTAATATTTATTCCGTGGTTGCAGATAACATAACGTATAGAAGTCTAGACCCTGATGATAAGACTATTTTAAATGCTTTATTAACAATTTTACATTATTCTAAAAAAACAGCAGAACATGCATCTAAACATTTGTTTTTTTTAACCGGAGAACACAATCAAAATAGAATTATTATTATAAAGTCAAAGTGTGAATCTAGTGAAGGTATAAAAGGCTGGCGATCAAAGTCTAGTTTAAGTGTTAATAATAGCTTTTCTAGTTATTTCATTAAAAATACCAAGGTTTATTCTTTCCTTTTTCGTCTCCAACCACAGTGCCTAAAAACTCACATCAAACATCCCATAATAACCTGCAGCTGCAGCAATTCTTTGAGGGAAAAAGTCCACTTTTACCATCTCTTCTCAGCTGATTTTTGCTTCATTAAATACTGGTGCAACTATTTGATATTATCTGAGCTCAAACCGATGCTGAATTTCTTTACCGACTTTCTTCAGCCGTGGTTCAAAACGAAGTTTGCTTTTTTGAGGATTAAGGCATGAAATGATGCAAAGATACTTGGTGAACACCAGGAACCAGCAAGGCAAACATGCCGTCTCTTTTCTTCCTTATGTGACGCGTTTCAGGAGTTCATTAGAATATTTCATCCTTGGAATTATAGAGGCATTTCCTTTTTTTTTTGTGATGAGTTGACTTCACGGGCAACTGATAGAAATAACAGTTTGATAAGAAGTTCTAAAGTTCAAAATCGTTTTCTTTGGGGTTTTCTCTGCAAAGAAGTTTAGATTTTTTGTTGTTAAAGAAGTTAATGTCAGGATGATGGGAAAATGTTGCCAAAGTTGCCAAAAGGAAACCCTGGACTTTTATTCTCCTGTCAGCCTTTAGCTTGATGCTCCGATCAAACCCAAATGAATAAAAAAAGATCAAATAACTTTAGCATCTCCCTGACGGCTCCAGAGGGAAAATAAAGTGATCATCTGTCAACACTTCCCTTTAGTCAGTCTTTACCTGCCAAAAAGTTTGAGTTAGAAGACGGTAAAACATTCTTCTTATGAAGAGACTTATTTAAAAGTAAAGAGGACATTGAATTTCTAAAGGTAAAAGTAGAAAGGATATCGTATGAAACATGATTATGCAAATAAATATTTAGAAGAAATAAATCAAAAAATGTTCCCTTTTTCAGGGCACTATATGAAGATGCGAACATCAATTCAAGCATTTATGCATCCTGGAAAAACTAAAAGAAAAGAAACAAACGTAACTTCAGTGCATGACTGTTAGCAGACAGCAGATGCTGGGCAATCTGATAAAGCTTTTGAAAATGTGCATATCATGGACAAAACCCTTCACACATTCTGCAGAAGGTGTTGATAAACCAACAGTGGCTATGCTTTTTGGGCTAAAGAGCAAAGTTTCTGGTGACTCAGAAATAAAAAAATCTGGAACCTTAGAATTAAGCAAACAATGAAAAATGTTAACAGTGTTCAAGTCCATCATCCATTTTAGGTGACAAGAGACAATCCTATCTGCACATACCTATTTCATTTAACTGATTGTTAATCTAATTTAAGAAAAATATGATTTGTGATTCTAATTGTTTTCAAAATGCTTTTCCAGTATCTGCTTTTTCTGTTTGAGATTAAAGCAGACTTTTAATAGAACTACATGGTGAGTCCTTTGTCCAGATGAGATTAACCAAACAATAAGGTGATACAATACATATTTTTTCTAAATGTTCCTTAACAATAACTGAACATAAAAAGAAAAAGATTTTGTATTCTACAAATAAATGAGTACTAAATTAGCCGTTACATCTTTTTTTTCTGTTAAATGTAAAGATTTTTGGTCTGTACCGTATGACTAAACCTGGTGAGACTTTAAAATAAAACTACAGAATCAGACAGTTATTCAATATGATAAGAAAGAAAAATGTAAGCAAGAAAACCAAACCAAATAGAATAAAAACTAAAGCTTTAATTTAACATTACGGATATGGAAACCAAATACATCTATTTATTTGTATCTTTTGGGGCATTAATGTTACATTTACCTTCCCCTTTAATTGAATTTTCTTGCTGTATATCCGTCACAGACGGACGTGACAGAAACTTGATTATATCAGCTGAACCTTTTCCAGCAAAAGAGGAGGTCATGAGATAAATGAATATTATCACCTCCTACACACACACACACACACACACACACACACACACACACACACACACACACACACACACACACACACACACAGACACACACACACAGACACACACACACACACACACACACACACACACACACACACACACACACACACACACACACACACACACACACACACACACACACACACACACACACAAAGACTATGGGAAGAAAAGGTTTTTTAACCACAAAAAAGACAAGTTAAAAAAAACTTTTGTCTCTGTGTAAATTGAAGTCTTTGCATTTTTGACAGGTTTTCCACAGAAGGATCTTCAACAGCTTCAGCTGCTGTTCATCACATCAAAAATGCAGTTATGGAGTAAAAAATCAAAATCTGCTAATTTCATGGAGAGAAAAGCATGTAACCCTTATGCTATCCTGGGGACCAACATTGGGAGTTGGGTCATCTACACCCACTAGACAGAGCTCTGAACCTTTTTTCTTCAATGATTTGTGATCTTCACTGGTCTCCATGAATTACATGAAATCTTTCCACCTTTATCCACCTTTGTCATGGTAGGGAGAACTTTCTACGTTAATGCAAGAAATTAGGTCATCAAGATAACACAAAGGGTTAACAGGTTTGGTTCTCAGTTTCAGGCGGTTCATGCTGTCTCTGCTTGTTATGTACATTAGCAGTTTATTCAGCAAGACAGAAATTGATCTAAATGAGGTACAGTTAGGCCAAGAAATATTTGGACAGGGACACAATCTTGATTATTTGACTTCTGTAGGCCACTACATTGGATTTAAAAAGAAAACAAATACAACAGAAGTAAAATGCAGACTTTAAAGTTTAATTCAAGGGGTTGGAACACAAATATATGATGAAACATAAGAAATTATAACAGATTTATGTGCAATTGCTCTTCATTTCAGATGCTCAAAAGTAATTGGACAAAAAAAAATACAACTAAAGTTATACTCGTCTGTTAGTATTTTGTTCAGAATCCTTTACAGGCAATGATTGCCTGAAGTCTGGAACAATGGACATCACCAAACTGGGTTCCTCCTTTGCGATGCTTTTCTAGACCTTAACTGTAGCTGTCTACAGTTGTTGTTTGTTTGTGGATCTTTCTGCCTTAAGTTTTGTCTTGAGCAAAGTGTAATGCAGGCTCCATTGCGTTTAGATCTGGTGACTGACTCTGCCATTGGAAAATCTTCTACTTGTTTGCCTTCAAAGGCTCCTGGGCTGCTGTCTCCAGTACGGTTAGATCATTGTCCATCTATACTGTGAAGTAGGGCTGCACGATATAAGGAAAACTTGCGATATTAGTGATCAATATTGCGATAACGATATAATTTGCGGTAAATAAACAAATGAAAAATAAACCATATCATTCCCATTTCATTGCAACAGTTTAAAATTATATAAATGACCCTCATCGACATGGGGGACAAACATCTAACATAATAGGCCTCCATCTGATTGGTCAACAATGGGAAGGCCTCCATCTGATTGGTCAAAGATAAAGGGATTTATTTGATTCGTTAAATGCTTCAAGTTGCTAGAAGATTGTTTTAACACATTTTGGGTTTGCGATTTATTGCGATATTTGCCGTCTTTTGCGATATGCATATTGCAGAGCTGGATATTGCGATAACGATAAATTTGCGGTATATTGTGCAGGCCTACTGTGAAGCGTTGTCTAATAAACTATGCAGCTTTTGGCTTAATCCAGGCAGAAAGTATCTCTCCATACGCTTCAGAATTCATCCGGATGTTTTTGTCTTTCATCACATCTTCATTGAATACAGGTGACCCCTGCAACTGGACGCCCTGTATGCCCATACCATCACGCTGCTTCCACCATGTTTCACACAAGATGTGCTGCGCTTTCTATCATAAGCTGATCCAGTTCCTCTCCAAACTTTCCTCTTCCCATCATCCTGGTACAGGCTGATCTAAGTCTCATCTGTCTAAAGAATGCTGTTCCAGAACTCAGCTGGCTTCCTCAGGTGGTTAATGGCAAAGTCAATTCTAACCTTTCTGTTTTTGAAGCTGATCAATGGTTTGCACCTTGTGGTGAATCCTTTGTATTTACTCTCATGACGTCTTCTCTTTATGGAGGAATTAAAAATTCCTCTGCTCAGTGTTCTTCATTTCAGTGGATGCTGTGAAGGGATTATTCTTCACCATGGACAAGACTCTGCAATCATTCGCCACTGTTGGTTTTCATGGATGTCCAGGACTTTTTAAATTCCTAAGCTCAAGTTCCTGTCTCTTTTTCTCAGATTGTACCAAACTCTTGACTTGGCCTCTCCTAACATTTCTGCTACCTTTCTAAAAGATTTCTTCTTCTTTGTCAGCCTAAGAATGGCTTGTTTCCCCTCCATTGATGGACCTTTTGACCGCATGTTGTGTGTTCTCAGAAACAACTTCCAAATAAAAAAAGTGCCGCACATGAAATCAGCTCCAGACCATATAACTGCTTAAGTGATGACAGGTTAATGAGGGAAGCGCCCATGCAGCGTTTTTTTCTTTTCTTTTCAACCTTCGGAGTCATTTGTCCAAGTACTTTTGGTCGATGAAAAAAGAGGTGGCTACAGATTAAATAGCTGTAAATCCTAAACATTTGTTCCGATTTGGATGTGGAAACTCTCAAATTACATCTGAGAATTTGCACTTTAAGTTAATATTGATTAAAAAATTATGTCCTGAAGATTCTACACAGCTAAAATAAAACTTGTGTCACTGTCCAAACGATTCTAGGCCAGACTGTGATTGTCATTTAGACTTTAATTTCTAAATATTTGTCCATGCCTGTTGTTCTTCAATCCTTTACTGTCTCCTCACTTGATTTGTGGCAAGACAGAAGGTTAAATCCGAGCAACTTTTAGGAGAAACAAAGCAAAAAACACGGAGGAAGATGTTTTCTAGCGAAGTGCCGAGGCGCAGCAGATGAGAAAAACCCAGGATTTCTCATCCAGACACGGCCTGCATATCAACGCTGCAGCAGGACGGAAATGCTAATCAGGAATACTAATCAGAGGGTGCAGAACTGGAGACAACAATAATATTATTTTACTAGGAAATATGTAATGATTTCCGATAGATTTATTAATTTTTGTAGCAGCTGTGCTTTCAGCTCTCCAACAGCCAGTCTACACATCTCACACACCTACATAGTTTGATCCATTTCTGTTCCTGTACCATGAAAAGAGCTGCTGAGAGGCACAAAAGAAGCTGAGATTGATTGATGAACATGCAATGACTGACCTTTAACTTAATTACTAGAAGTCTATGAAACAGTTTAGCCCATTTTTTAGCTGGGTTTATGCCTAATATTCTATTTTTTTTTTTTTTTTTAGTTTTTTGTTGTTTATCTTTCGGCATATCCCTTCAGGGGTCGCCACAGTGTATCAGCTTTCACTGATTTGCAGGGTGGTTCGGCAGAGAGTTTTACGTCAGATGCCCTTCCTGACACAACCCCGCTTGTGGCTACATAGTTAGGCAGCAGCGTGAAGGTTCTTGCCCAAAGAACCTGGACAAAGCTTATTGCGAAGCTGGGAATCAACTTGGAACCAGGCCCCCTCTGCCCAATACCAGCAGTTGGCCTTCCATTTGAGGGTTTCCTTGTTAATTGTGTGGTTCTGTTGCTGGGTCATGATTGGTGCAGGCTACTCAACCATCTGAACGCCATCCGAGGCCCTATATGTTCCACAAATCTGTGTTTCCGGGTGTTGCTGCGCTGGCATGTCATTCTGTTTATCTTGCTACCCCCCTCCTGTGGTGGAGGGCCTTGAGGGGTAGGGGTTGCCAGAGTCTGTCAGCTGTGAGGACCTCTGTGGGGGCTTGGGGCTGGGCCAAGATGATTTGGTTGCACAGATTTGATAAAAAGCCAAGTTTATTAATCAAGCATTCTTTAGATCAAAATATAAGTGTTTAAAATTTCATGAATTATGCGTGACATTTGTTTTTTTCTGTTTTGGGGGCTGAATGGTGCCGCAGTGGTTAGTTCTCTGGCTCTTGTTCAAGTCCCAGATCTTGCATGTTCTCGCCATGCATGCGTGGGTTTTTCTCGAGGGACTCCGGATTCCTCCCACAGTCTAAAAACATGCTTCATAGGTGAATTGATGACTCTAAGTTGTCACTGGGTGTAAATGTGTGTCCATGGGTGCGTGACTGTGGCCCTGCTACAGACTGGTGACCTGTTCAGGGCGTTCCCTGCCTCCCTCCCCAAAAAGTGGCTGGGTTAGACTCCGGCAGCCCCAATAGATAAAACGGATTCAGAAAATAGATGGATGTATTGGGTTAATTCAAGTTGGAATCAACCCATGGAAGCAATCTAAGGCAGGTCAATGAAGGAGGATTTCCTAGACACTGACACTGGGCTATACATTTAACAAACAATAAAGAAAGAAAATATTTTAGATTTTTTTTAAATCAACAATCAGATGGTTTTTTTTTTTACCCTGAAACTATCTTATGCAGTTTCTTTTTGTTTTATGTCCATATCTAAAGGGATGGACTAGGAAGCATTCAGCTTCCTAAACAGGTTTTTCCTCTCAATGATTGTTTTGCAAATAAATAAATCACTTTCCCTACATTTTCTATCATTTGAATTTAATGGCAAATGTTTGTAATGTCTGAATGGACAGCCGGTCTTCGTTTCACCCCCGCAGAAGTCTAGACCCCCCCGAGCTTTACTAATACTCTTTGAAGTAAATGTATAATAGTAATAAATCAACTAGGGCAGTAATCTGTAAAAGAACAATATTAATCGGAAACAGCTGCTGGTATTTCAAAGGACAGTTCATTACAAGTGTTTTAAAATAATAGACAAGAGATGAATTCTTTGCTTTTGTCTCGTTCAATGAAAACCTCCTACCATCAACATCCTTAGATGAATGACATCCATCAACCAGACTTGGAAAAGGGAATTTTACCCGGCAACAGAAACTGTCATCAGTCTGAACCTTACAAACATGAGGACTCTACCAAAGTAATGAAAAGAAACTGTTTATTCTTAGGTCTAATAATGAAAAAAATCTTTTTTTCCCACTTTTTTGAACTGTCCAACGATTACATTTTCTGTGTAAAATAGTACCTACTTCACTAAAGCATCCTTATGAGCTGACTTTATTTTAACTCACCAAAACAGAGAAGAATGACTCAATATTATTGCAACGTTCTAAACCTCTTTTCCTCACCTTCAGTTTTCAGATAAATGCTGGAATTAATTTATGTGATACAATATTTATTATTCCATTCAACAGACAGAAAAAAAAAACATCAGGTCTCTGCAAAATTGAGGCCTGTGGAAGAAATGTTTTTATGAAAGCAGATTGCTTCTGACTGAGCAAACAGCAGAAACACGCAGCATAATTAGCCAAACCAATAAAGACCAAACAAAAGATCCTCGGAGCAAGGGGGGGACTCGTACAACCCGATACATTGTTGATTCTCTCATCAACAATTCAAGCCCTCAAAAAGCTGCGAGCCACAGCTTTTTTTTTTGCTTTCCAGGCATTTGTTTCAGCAGCTCAATGCTCTCAAGGCTGAAGCATTGACGTGCGCTTCAAAAGGCCAAGCAAAGATTTGCCTTTAAGAGAAATACTTAAAGGGGAGAGCTTGGGTACGATGGAGGGTACGGGAAGAAGAAGGGAGGGAAGAATGCAACATCCCATTTGTGTTTTTGGGATGTTGGGAGTTTGACTCACAGTAAAGGGCTTTCCATTAGCCATGCTCCCAACTTACCGGAGCGCTGTGGAGCAGAGCTTCCAATCTCTGCCACATCGGCTGGAAGTGCCCTCCTCCTCCTCCTCTTCCTCAAGGAGAGGTGGGCCAAAAAGCCTGCATGTGAGGAACAAGGAGGTCATCTCTGAACGAAAAACTGAGCTGTGTTGATGAGGCTTCTCCCATGAGATCTGTAAATCTGCTCTTCTGACACATTAAAGCCACATTTGCACACAGTCAAAAAATGCAAATAATTCTGCTTAGATGAAGGCAAACAATTCAGAGATTCGCGTTTGTCCCTTAAAAAATCTATAATCTTACATATCTGACCAAAAACTCAACCCAAGGTCAATCTCACGATTAAAATAACTAAAGCTTCAGTAAAAATATTGATCTATGAAAGGACCAGATGGGTGGGGATCTAGAGGGAATAGGAATAGAATATAACAGGAAATCAGAACTGTTCAGATAAGAGCCGAATGAACAACAGTGCCATGTGAGGGAGAAATGCACAATCAGAGCTCGCTGCTTTGGAGTTCAGCACAAACATGAGAAAATTGCTGAATCCCTCATGTGAACTCACCAACACACACAAAAAAAACAGGCTCAGCTTTTCCACAACTGGAAAACGTCTGCTGACGTCCCAAAGGTAAACCTGGACAGCACAATACAAGCTCACTGAAGACTTCAAAACATCAGTTCTTACAGATTCTGTCCTCCGATTTGACTCCAGAACACAGAAACATCAACAATAAAACACAAGAAGAAGAAAGAAAGAGGCCTAAGGAATGAAACCTGAGGCCAATTGGTACAAAATCTGTCAACTATGATTCCTTTTTAAAAATACATTAAACAGACATATTTGATGCTTCCAGATAGGGAAAAACAAAGCCAGTGTTGTCAATCAAAGGAAGAAAACACCCAAACATTTTGATTGACTTTAGTCATAAAGCCATATACAGTGATCCCTCGCTATAACACGGTTTACTTTTCACGGTTTTGCTACTTCACGGATTTGGAATGTGCATTGTGTTCTGCATTCTGATTGGCTAAAAAGTCACTCCGCTTCTCTACCTGTGCGTCAATAACGTTGCAGTTTAATATGTACACGTACGTAAAACAGCTCGCCAAATTTACAACAGATACGTGCTAATCATCTTGCAATTACGAGTTTCTCTATAACCCATGAAAAAAAGGAGCGACAACAACAACAACTGTCAATCACTATGTTCTTCTCCCGAACAAACACAGCTGCACCGCGGGCTTCAAGAAGAAAACACTGCAGAGCGGGGTCAGGATGCAGCGGCTCAAGAGCAGTGAAATACACCTGAGTCACTATTTGTCTGACTGTACTTTGTATTTTTTTAAAAATCTTTTTTTTTTTTTTTTTTTTTTTTTTTTTTTAACTCGTCTGCACAAGAAAAATCATTTTAAATTTTCTCCCGTTTAATCCAATTACTCTCGGGTCGCGGTGGGCGGGGCTAATCTCTGCGATTTGAAGCCTTCTGTTCACATTGATAATTAAAATTATTATTTGACAGTACAGTACATAAGATATTTGTTGAAAAACCTTTTCTAAAGTACTTTTATTTGTGAAACAAATGCTTGAGCCTGTAAAACGGTTTGTTCTTTCTTTTCAATGTATAATAGAGAATTTAATTGGATAATAATTGTTAAAAAAAAAAAAAGGTTTCTACTTCACGGATTTTGCCTATCACGGGTTCTTTTTGGAACGTAACCCCCGCGAAAAACAAGGGTTTACTGTAGTAAATAATGTTAGCAATTTGACTTTACTCAATACCTAAAATGGAAATGAACAAATGAATGAATTAGTTTGGAAAGTGGTGCAATCATCTACGAACATACAGGACAATAGTTCAATGACAAATCTTTAAGGGATCGGGCTAAAGCATCTTCCTTACTTGAGCCCATCATGGACAAAATGTAAAAGGAAAATCTGAGAATTCACAGAAAGTTGTTGAAATATTTCTCAAATATTTCATTATAGCCACTAAGTGATCACAACTTAATTGCATTACTTATACGTACATATTATTTAGTCTGTTACGTTGTTTTATTTATATAAAATATTAAATGTATTTTATTCCTTGGTACATTTCTTAAAGAATTTATTGAGTTCATCATCTAAACTATTCCATTATCTAATATCTACAAAAGAAAAACCTCTGCTTTTGTACTTATTTAAGATCTTTCTAACAGAAATTGACTCCTAAGGTTATAAAATCCATCTCGCTTTAAAAAAAGTTAGAATTTTTGGAGGAAGGCCTATTTTTATTGTCAAACAAACTTTCCAACCCGCTAAGGTGCATTTTATCTTTCAATTTCAAGATATTTGATTTAGTTTCAGTTCATTAATTCTTTCACAAAATCTAACTTTCTAGAGTTTGATATTTGGGTCAATATTGGTTTTTAGATGTTTTCCCACATTTCCCATTTCGTTTATTTGTTTAAGTAAAGCTAGTGTGAAATGTAGGATTTGAAAACGTCGAACATTTATATAAAGTTTACCAAAGGTTTTTGAGAGTTTATTCTTTATTTATTCTATATGTGGCATTCCAACTTAACTGGAGGTTTACCATTATTTCAAGAAAGTTTGCTGGTTTTATTTCTCTGCCAATTAAAACACAATTTTATGTCTTTCACACCAAAGAACAGAAAACATTAATGTCTCTACAAAATTATTTACTATGATTAAGCCAACCTTTAGGCTTTAATGATTCAATTTTTACCTAATCAATAAATGCTTTATAATCATGTCATAAACAAAATAGGTAAGTATTGTGTACAAAACTAAACAGCAATATGCTTACATTCCAAATATTCTATGCTAGTTTTGGTCTCAAAACAGAACCTTAGGGAACTCCAAATAAATATTTTATTAAGATAATCTACAACTCTTTCATCTAAACAACTTTGCAACCAGTTTTCAATCGCACAATTAAGATTACAAACATCAAATTGTTAAAGTATGACTGAAGCTTTGAAGCCACATTTGCTTTTTATATTAGCTTTATATTTCATTCATTCAGCTTTGTAATGCAGCCAAAAGCCTTTGGGACCACTTTGTCTGCCAATTCTGTAAAAAAATAAAACATTGAATCTAACAACTTCCATTATACCGACAGTCTCTGAAACTGACAAAAAAGTACAATTTTTTTCCATCTGCAGCTTGTTTTAGCATAGAAAGAGAAAATCCTGAAGCAGGTTGTTGTCTTACTGTCAAAGACCTTTCTTTATTCTTCTACAAAACACTTACATTGAAGCCCCCCATGTTTTTAGCAGATGTTCACCTGGAATCACATTTCTGACCAAAAAAGTTACAGTTAATCTGTGGGAACAGCTTCAAACAAACAAGTCAGGAGACACATTATGTGAATCCCACCAGATTTATGAAGGTGCTGGATTTTGGCGAGGTGAAGCTGGCGGGGGCTCCGTTCGTCCATCCATGCGTTATCTTCAGAGGTGGACACCAACCGCGCCAGCATGAAAACAAAACCTGTGTCCACCAGAGCATCTAGTCGCAGCAGAACAGCAGGGGGAAACATGGGTGTGTGGCTGCACCACAAAGCTTTTTTCCCCTTTTGATCTGAATGTGCTTTGAATGGAGGTTAAGGGCTTGGAACATTTCCTAAAACCCTGCAGCAATGCTACTGCCATGTCCTGCTGATGGATTCTGCAGGGCGATATCTGTCACACTGCATCCAAACTTCACTGAAGCACATAGACTCTCTGAAATCATGTGTTCATCAAGATGAATAATGAGCTAATCCCACTGAGGCCCTCTGAAACTTTAACATCAATCTATTTAGATGGAACATTTAGTTAAATATAAATAAAGTCTGGATATATTCAAGTTGAGTTTATTTTTTAGCAGAAGAAATAATCCTCTCTATGAGTTCCTGACAGTATAATGACTGACTGAAGAAAACATGTGGGACAACACGGTGACCCTGTCAGGCAAATGACCAACGTCTAACAAACATGTTTGCAACTAGTTGTAAAAATGACCTGATTAGGGCTACATGTGCAATATCAGTCATCAATAATGTGATGATGACATGACTTGTGATACTGCTTTGAAGCAACAGACTGGCAGATGTTTAACCCTTGTCCTATCTTAGATGACCCACCCTTACTCTGACGTGTTCTCCCTACCATGACAAAGGTGGAAAGATTTCATGTAATCCATGGACACCAGTGGAGATCACAAATCATTGAAGAAAAAAGGTACAGCGCACTCTCTAGTGGGTCTAGATGACCCCACTCCCAATGTTAAAGTGCCTAGGATAGCACAAGGGTTAAGTAAGCAGCAAGTGGAGACATAAAAGTGTATACAGACTCTGTCGTAGGCTACATCAGGAACTGTATTGATGACACAGTGCCCCAGCCCCTTACCTGCACGTACTCCAACAAGAAACCCTGGGCTGGAACAGAAGTGCGTGCAAAACCCAAGGCCCGCACCTCTGCCTTTAATTCAGGAAAGCCTGAAAACTACAAGGCAGCCAAATACAACCTCTTAAAGACCGTCAGAACAGCCCAGAGGAAGGACGACCCAGGGCGTGTCTGGCCTATGCTGCATCACAAACTATAAAGGGGGGAGCAGGCCAGTGGAACTGTCCAGTGCATCACTCCCTGAAGAATTAAACACCTTTGATGCCCATTTTGATGCAGATAACGCCACATCTATCACCAGACCACCTGTGGACAGAGAGAACATAAAAACTCTGCATAGACACAGCTAAAGTGAGATATACGTTCAAGAAAGGGAACCCCCACAATTCACAAACTTCTATAACCTGTCTCTGAGCCAGTCTAACATGCCCATCTTCAGACCTCCACTGTAGTTCTCATCCCAAAGACCCTCCACAGCATCCAGTCTCAGAATCCTGTTTTATTGCAGCTTAAGCCACCTTTTGTGATATGTGTATCGCACCGGCTGATATCGCAATGACAACGAGTTCTAGATTTTTTTGGAGAGACAAAGCTAAGAGAGGCAAAGACAAAGAGGTAAAAAGTCATAAGACCACCAGATTATATGATGAATGCTGCCACAGAAGCATTTAGAATTGTCAATAGAATGTACTGTAGACATGCTGGAATATTGACATAAAATCAGTAAATCCCACAGTTTTGAAAGAATATGACTTAAGTAAAGACAATTCAGTGAATTCATGCAGACGTGTATTTTTCAGGACACGTCTCCTTTAACCCTTGTGCTATCTTAGATGACCCCAGCCTCACATTGACGTGTTCTCCCTACCATGACAAAGGTGGATAAAGGTGGAAAGATTTCATGTAATCCATGGACACCAGTGAAGATCACAAATCATTGAAGAAAAAGGGTTCAGAGCACGGTCTAGTGGGTCTAGATGACCCAACTCCCAATGTTAAAGTGCCTAGGATAGCACAAGGGTTAAAAAAAGTTGGAATATAAATAAGGCAAAACAGAAAATTGATTTTTAAGTTTAAAGTATAGTAGTTAAATTCTTTGATTTTTTTATAACCAGACAAACAATGAGCTAAAAGTAGGAGCTTCCATTCCCGGGATTAAAGAGCACAGTGGAAGTGGAGTGAGAAAAACATTGAACAAATAAAGTGGGAAACCTGGGAGAGCAAAGAGTTTCAGCACAGCTGTGTGAGGCATCGGACAACTTCAAACAGGAAGTGTGCGGGGTGTAAAACCTGCATTTACACACTGTACACAAGCAGACGGCACTCCATTTAAGCCACTTTACCATCCAACACCCCCAATTCACAACATTAAATTTCAAAGGTCCAGCGGCAAGCCCACCCAGCAACTTTCCGGAGGGTGATTCACAAGCTTTTATTAGAAACCTCACAACTGCCAACTCACTTCACCAACTACTAAGAATAAACTCAAGGACGGTGGCTTCATTTACAGACTGGTGCAGACAAGCTTTCAAGATCAGCAGCAGTTCCTGCCTTATTCTTCCAATCTGGTATACAGGGACCTTCATGAGATTCGGTTTTATCATCAAAGGCGTAACGAAGGTTGTTCATTGTTCGCTACATCAAAAGCAGAAATATGTATATATTTTTAAATTTGTTTAGTGAGCTTAAGACTCAAAGGGGTGGATGGATGGATGGATGGACTGATGGATGGATGGATGGATGGATGGATGGATGGATGGATGGATGGATGGATGGATGGATGGATATCCACCTTTGGTTTGAAAAACAAACTTTTTAAGTTGATCGTTCCAATATGTTGAGATGTAAAACATTTCAAATGAACTTTTAGATAAAAAATTTTAAGTAGAAACTTTCCCCATCATTTGTATTGGTGCTGCTTATTCACTGCAGCCTTTTTACCATTGGGAAACCTGCTCAGGTCTCCCAAAGGCTCCAGCCCTGAGAGAACACTGACTGTACGAGTACAAATAATAGGTGAAACACAGCTGATCTACACTCTGCCTGATTTAGAACCTCAGGTTATGTTTGTAACATTAAATAAATTCCTCTTAGAGCTAATATGAATAATTTAGAGAAGTTGAAGAAGCTACAATGACTGTCCTGTTAAAGGAATGTGCCGTTCCCTTAAGGTGTCAGGATTTGGATTTGACGGAATGCATTGGGTGTACCTGTCTTGTGGCGGTGGTGATGGTGGTGTCGGTTCCGGTGCTGAGCAGAGATGTAGACGTGCTGAGCCAGAACATCGGCCAGCCTACCCGCTGCGGCCCCGTTGCCCCCGCTGCGTGTGGACGAAGACGAGGAGGAGGCCGTGGATGACGTGGTGGTCGTGGTTGAGGACGTGCCGTGGATGGCTCGGCTAATCCAGTGCTCCATACTGATGCTCCCCTCCCGACTGGATGAGGTTCCTTCACCGCCTCCACCGTCCTCTTCTTCCCCATCTCCACCTTCTTCCTCATCACCCTCGCCCTGCCCTTCACCCTCTGAGCCTGAGGAAGTGTCTGAGGAAGAATGAAGGTGACACAGGTGATGAATGTTGCAGTTAAAAGAAATCCGTATGTTTTTTCAAGTATAGGGATTTAATTAAAACTCACAAAAACAGGTGACCCATTACAGATTTGTTGCTGATGATTAAGTCTTAATGGATCCAGACAGGAAACGTGTTTGTATGTATCAGTCTATTGTCTGTTTTCTGCAGGGACCAGACTAAAGTTTGTTTAATGAGGCTGCAGTTTGTGAAAAACAATGCATCCATGGTTGTATGCTTGCAATGGTGATTTGCATAAGATTTCCATAATGCCCCTGACACAAAGAGACAGATAGCAGTGACCCAGTTCTCACACACAGGTACTCAGCCCGAGTCAGTTTGTGGGTTCTTCCTTTCTGCAGCAGAAGAAAAAAGGCTTCCTTTGAGCAGAACCAGCGTCAGCTCTCAGATAATGACAGGGATGTTTTTTTAAGGTGCTTCAATACTTTGGTCAACAAATTTCAGTGTCTGTCACAGAGAGGATGGAAGTGAGGAAGGCATCCCTGATGAAGAACCAGCAGATATGCAAGTTAAGCCTGATAGTCACAACTTCCCTTACAGATGGATATGGGCTGTCTGCGGGCAAAAAGTAAGAAACAAACAAAAAATCAAGGTCATAGACCGCTCGGTGAGCCCGTAGAGCGAGAACGTTCTTGCTCATGTTTTTCTACGGGCATGCTGCACAGGACAAGTACCTTAAGATGCAGCCAGTCATCTCTACCACCCTCCACTGCCCCGGACAACCTAAAAACCTGTACGGGTCAACCTGATGTGACTAAGGTTTTAGACGCGTGGAGGATTACTCCTCCCCAGCATCTGGATTGACTGATGTGAGAAGCCCCTAAGATGATAATAAAAAAGCTTTCCACACAACAATGACCATCAGTGAAGCCGCATTTATAAACTCACCAGTGCTATGATAGCCTTTCTCACATCAATGGTCTTTTCTGACCCACCAAGATGAAGATAAAACCATCTCAAACTTGGACATGAACAGTCTCTCAGGGACTTGTGTTTTGTGGCATGAGGTGCTCTAGATTAGGGAGAGATTGACTTCTTTCTCCATTTGGCTTTTAAAAGCTCTTCTTGGTTGACTAATGCTTCCTGATGGGAGGGAGGTTCCCTCCCACACAAATTGTGAAATGTATTGGGGATCTTCAGGAACCCTAATAATGTTATAAATACGAGTTTGCTTAAAAGGATCTTTAAAGAATGAGATTTAAAATGAAACTATTTCAAAGTTTGATTATTCATTGTGAATTTGCAGAATCAGTTTCTCCAAGTCTGAAGCCATGGGCTTCCCCTGGAAAAGATGGAAATGTTCCCCGAAGCAAATGGATAAGTCTCTGTGTTCAGTTCCATTTATAATTCTACCCTCACGTCTGGCCATTAACGGCGGAATATGACTGCTGCATGAGACTGACTACAGCATTTGTTTAAGATTTCTCTTTGAGATTGCTAACAATGCTTTCATTTCACATCCAGAGGGACAAGCTGAGATGGTTTGGGCATCTGGATGGGAATGGCATGCAAACATTTTCCTAGTGAAGAATGATGGGAATTTTCCAAAAGGAGGAAGAGCCCTATCTTCTCAATTTGACACTAACCTGAATTGACAAAGGTTGCAGTGAAGGCAGCAATAATAGAAGTGCAATTTCTTATTCATTACCATGTTTAAAAAGTCGGATTTCAAACTAAAATGGAGCTGCCATTTAAGTGCTCAATACTGAATTTTCTATTTAAGGCGACTAAAAGAGTGGGGTAAAGTAAACTTCTCTGCCTTTACTCGGACTTTGGACTGGCATGTGAAAGCACTGAAATCTGCCTCCTTGTCGTTGCATTTAAGCCAGTTGTCTCTGGAGAGACTTGAGCCACCAAACTTTCGGTTAACCCTTTAATACTGGAGCTTTATTTCCAGTGTTTACATTCTTTTAGTCCACTGTGACTCTTTTCCCATCCACACATTTGACTTAAATCCAGTAGATTTTATCACAGAGTGAAGCGGCTTTGCACCATTCTGCCCTTTATGCTAGTAATAGATGTTGCACATCGGTGAAAAGCTGATATGATAAGCCACTTATTTCAGCAACAGAATCAACTGATTCCTGTAGTAGATCGTATAAACACTTGAAGAGTTACGGTAAGACAAAGAGCTTAGTTATTTAGATGTCTCCGACAACATTTCTGGTCTTATGTGTGTCAACAGCCGAACAATGTGGTTTATTATGTCACTAAGACTAGTGATGCAAAAAGTTTGGTTTAACTTTTTATAAAAAAACTTCAGTAGAAAAGAAATTATTTCCTTTTCTGCCTGAAATTCTAATAATAAATGTTTGAAAAGATTCCAGTTCCTTAATGATTAGGGCTGACTGGTCTTGCTTGTCAGCACACCATGACTCTGGTCTGTGTTTGTATGTGAACTCCAGCATAGAGCCTCACTGATGCATTTGATTATGAAATCTGTCTGATTATCTTCAACATTTCCAGTCTGTGACAAAACACAGAGCCGCTGAGGGAAAATAAACATGTCAGAAAATATGGACTTTCAAAGGAAAGACTGTCTTATTTATACATGAGGTTATAATAAAATTCACTATGACCAAAAATGTGGTAGCTAATAAGCAAAAAAAACGACTCCTTTAGTGTAAATTATTTTTCAGCTTTCATGAGGAAAGACAATGGGGTAACGCTTAATTAAGGACTCTTATTATAAAGCATTACCGACAATGGTTCTGTGAAGATTTATATTTTTGTATATCTCTAAATTGTTCTACATTCATTCTTTGGTTTTCAGTCCTCTTTAGTTGAGGTTATTGATGAATGATGCAAGTTCTCATTCAGTTCTCATTCCCAGTCATCTAAAACAGCGGTCCCCGACACCTGGCCCGCTGACCAGTACCGGTCCCCGGGCCATTTGGTACCGGGCGGCACAGAAAGAATAAATAACTTACATTACTTCTGTTTAATGTATTTCAGAATCTAAAAGATGTTTTATTTTGAAAAATTGTTCGATTCTCTGTTACATGTCTATTACTATGACACTCTTGACGCAGGCCAAGGCGCTCTTCTCAGTCACATGATAGGATACTAATAAAATAAAACTGAAGGAGCTAGCAAAATGAGTAAAATACAAACGACTTTGGAAAGTTTCTTTGCCAAGAGGAAAACGCCCAGGCAGGAGACGGAAGGAGCCTTCCACTCCCCAAAAAAAGAAAGCTACATTTAATAGACAGCATTTCCTTTTTGCACCATGAGTGTGGGAAGGGGAGAGGATAATGACACCCGTGCGATGTAGTTTGTCATGCGTGTCAAAAAATAAAAGCTCGCATTGTCACGTCTCTGTCCCACCTTCATCGTAGCGTTGCTACAATTAGCATCCGCCACATCTTAAAGACCGGCTTGTGAAAGCTTTGTCTGACATCATATCGGTCCGTGGCGTGAAAAAATTTGGGGACCACTGATCTAAAACACCAACCGATGCTCTGCCGGCGTTTTATCACACCAACCATCATGTACAAATTCTTGGGACATAAACCCACCAAGGCCTGTTGCAAATATGTGGCACAGCAGCTGTTCTCTTTAGAAGGATCAATGGGTTAAAATCCACTGTGCATCAAAGCTTTTAATCCTAAAGTGTGCTGCCTTCAAGGACCAGTCACTGAACTATTACAGAACAGCCTAAATGACAACATCATGAGATGACTCCTTACCTGGAGGTGTGTAGGCATCCATGGAGGTCTGAACCACCAACGACCGCCGCTTGGATGGCATTGGAACCGCCATCTTCCTTTCTTTGTGCTTGGCCAGGGCAGCCTGGACGGCCTCTGTGTGCACATCTATAGACACAAGCAGCAGGTTTCACCGGGTAAGATTTTCACAAACACAATCTCCCCTATTGAGAGTCTTACCAGTTAAAATCCTTTGTTAGGATAATTACCAATGTTTGGGTAATTTTAAAGTCACACTTCAACTATATTTTTATCTATTATAAAAGCATTCTCAGTGGTCTTTTAAATATGGTTATGCAGTTTTTAGTCAAAATCATAAAACTTGTGCTGTTTTTTAAGACATATTTTTTGGAGAATGGCAGAAGTTCATCAGAAATTTGCCTGCAAGTTGAGCGCATAACTGTTGGTGCAGAAGTAACCCTCTACTGATATCCCATAATCCCTTTGTTTACCCTCTCTTCCACTAGCTTAAAGTCCCTCACAACTCCAACCTAACATTAGCGGTGCGACAAAAACGGTCGGCAATATCTGAGTTATCCAGCATGACAGTTTGAGCCAGATGGCAGCTCAAACGAGGAAAATTAAGACATTAATGTACGTATTTGTCTGCAAGTGGATGCATCCAAATAGAGCGGGGAAGTGAGATTTCAGTTGCTGCGTTACAACTGAGAGGTTTTTCAAAGGGGGGGCTTTTATATGCTCTTAATCCATCATGATTTGAATAAATACATACTCAGAAATGTAGTTTTAATCGCAATTTCTTTTTATATGTCCTCCATCATAAGAAAAATGCTACAAGAACATGTTAGACCAGTTCCAAAACAAGACTTTCATTGGAGTGGGTCTCTTAAAGAACACTATTTTGCTTTTGGTTTTGTGGAGGCACTGATGAATGAATATTATCTTTTTTTAAACCATTCTAAATTAGAAATTGATCAGAATTTTCTAGGTGGGATCATTTAATTCAGTGTAACTATAAAAATGCACAAAAATATTTGTGTTCGCTGTAAACGCTAAATATGTGAGGAGAGGGGGGATTAATCTAAACAATATGGACATTTGTTAAATAGTTTATTTAGTTTAGTATTTTCTAACTGTCTGCATATGATATTTTCCAATATAGTAAATTTCCATTTTTGCCCAAAGCAACGTGGTAAAGTTGGTAGAAGACCACATTTTCCCCCTATTCTTCATCATTTATATGTTTTGTCCATTTCTCTACATTTTTTGTCTAAACATTTTACAAAATCCTAAAATAACACTAGCTATGCAAATTAAAAAAGTATGACCTGGATGACAAAAATGTAAAAAGTTAGCAAAAGTAACAATTAACTTATAAAAATAAGAGATAAATGTGGGAGAGCAGACCTACTGAGGAGACCGCCGTGAGTAAACGAGGAGCAAACATGTCAATATGAAAGTGCCTTTTAGAATGACTGTGGGACAGGCAACTGACCATTTGTTATAATTGTAGAACAAACATCTTAGATTATTTTTTTTTTAAGTTTTAGTTTTCTCATTAAAAAAATGACTTTTTTCTATGATATAAGTGTTTTAAAGAAAGGAGTGGTTATCCTTCAGGCCCCTGCAGGGATGCAGACTTCCAGTGCAAACCTTGGAGTGAAAAGTACCTGAAAAGATCTTTGTGGTTACAATGACCACCAAGCTTCCATCTACTCTCACATCTCCCATGAGACTTTGTATTTTTAAACTAGATCAAATTTGGGGGAATGCCAATGTTTTGAAAATGAGACATTGTGCAGTCTACAGCCTGCAGAAAGCAAACCTGACTCCAGCCTTATAATGACATGAGAGCGACATTAGTTGGAATGACTGGAGCTTTGAAATGCACGCTAGTCTGCTGTGTGAGTGTTAGTGCAGGGAAGAGAGCTCATTTAACTCTCATGCGCACGTTTGCTCCTTTGAGGCTGACTGCAGAGGGTGAAGGCGAGCATGCAACGTTCACGTGTGCTTTTTCTCAAACTACTGCAACACTTTATAACTTCAAAAAAACACCTCGCTCTTCATCTCAGACACAGCTCATCCTCTGACAGACTGGGAATTAGACAACACAGAAACCAGTTTAAGCAGACAAATTAGTCCTGCCTTACTGAACTATGCAGGCTGGGAGAGATTCTTCAAAAGCCAAACATTGGATTTGTTGGAGTCCGATCCTGTAAACAGCATAAAGCCTGACTAAATCAGTCTCAACTTGGAGAGAAATTGCTTCAGAAGTTGCTCTGCAGAGCTGGAAGCTTCAGCCTTTGCAAAGCAAACTTTGTCCAGAAGCACTGATTAGTTTAAAAATAGTTCTTTGTAGGAAAAAGAAATATAAATGAAGATAGATTTTCTCAGCTTTCTTTAAATCTCTCAATAGAATATCCACACTACAAGGCACATTTAAAAGCCTTGTTTCTCTCAAGAAACAACAGTGCGTCTAACAATCCGAAGCATCTTATATAGATTAATTCTGGTTGTTGCTTACTGATGTTGAAGCGATTTAGAGAAATCCATGGTGCTCTGTCAAAATGTCTGTCTGTTTTTTATTTTAATGAGCCTCAAACAGATTTGGGTGGTATCATGAAAGCACTAATGTGGCTAATTTATTATTAACAAGATTGGGAGTTAGCATAGTCACCATAACAATTGTTTTAGCTGCTTCAGTCTGCTTTTTGAGTCGCAATCAAGGTTGGGAGTTACAGGTGTGAATACGCTAACGCCTCTAACATGGCTAACATGTAGCATGTTACAAGAGTTACTGTGAACACGGCTAATAAAGTCTGACTGTGATGGACTTATTTCTGAGTTTTGTGTCTCACTGGTAGATTTTAATAGTGAAATGCAGAACTAGAAGCTAACTTTAAAATGAATTACTCTGAACATGAACCCAAATTTAGCTAAGTGTTCCTGAATAGTCATACAATCTGAACTCCTGTCGACATATTTGAATATTAGGAAAGAATTCACTGTTAAAAAGTTCAATTTTATTGACGTGGATGATGAAGAGTTGGAGATTTCTCTCCTCTGTTGCTTTTTATTGAATCACTGTGTGGTTTCTGTTTTGACATAGCGGTATGTGTTTGCAGTTCACATCAGAGATCTCTGCGACACTTTCAAGTGCTTTGGAACTCTTTTTAAGTGGAGTGATTTGTACTAAATCTGAGGACAAACTGTCCCAGTCCATAACGTTCAGTCCTAATCATGTTATATCCCAAAGTCCCCAATCAGAGCAAATATTGATATTGTTTTTCAGATGTCAGGATATGAATGCTGGTCATGAATCATGCTGTGTGTTTTTGCTGAGTCTGAATAAAAGAAATTGTCTTGCAGCAGCTGCAGGATGCTGACATAAAATTGAGTTAGTTTGTTTTTTTTGAAAGTTTCGTTTTACCTGATCTGTAGCGTTCGTCTCTGGAGCCAGAGGACCGCCGGCGGTTGTATCGGGATGATGAGGTGGGGGTGATGGGTGCTCGTCTTTCCTGGCCAATGGATGGATCCATTCCTGTAGATGACAAATTCAAGCTGAAACAAACGCCTTTTTAATGATTACATGGACAGAACCACAAAAAGTGTTTAAAAAAAACACACAAAAAGCATTTGTACTGAGGTACAACTGGTTTAAAGTATCTGTCTTCACTGGATTTATTGCACATCACTTTAAATGAATTCTCTTTAAAGTTCAGAACGGAGGCCTAGATAAGCCAGAATGGAACGACTAAAGCATGACGTGACAAACAACACAAAGGTATGAGTGGTATGTGTGAAAACCGGCTGCATGACAACGTAGCAAAACAAAACAAACAACACAAACAGTCTGACAAAGACAAACCATGCCTCTGCCAGGCACAAACCAGGAAACAAGAACACATTTTTTTATTTCCAAAACCCTTGTTTAATAATTATAAAATACATTCAATTCTTTTTTTCCTAATAAAAGACTATCAATATAAAACAGCTAAAAATGTGTCAGCATGTTTACAGGGAACTGCGTACTGGTACTGACAGCGACTAATCCATGAGTGTCCGTGTCGGCCTTAACGCTTCCACCCTCATCTGTCTTCATTAAAGCTCACATTGCACAGGGGAAACGCTCAAAGCTGGTTGGCCGACCATTTAATGACTGCCAGGCAGCCGAGGAACACTGACAGGTCTGGGAAACACCTCGCTTCCTGGTTTCCTCCGGGGAGCCCGAATGGATGGATGGATGGATTTCCCTTTCCCCCACCAGTTCATCCATCCTTTCTCAGCTCCAATGCAGTTTTCTTCATCATTTATTAGATTGTTCCATGCAAAAGGAATAATAAACCCACAATGGTAGACTTCTACAAGTATACAGCTTTAACTAAGGCTCAAAAATATCTTGAAGCAAAAATAACTTGATGATATATCTGTGTATGTTCTTTTTTAAAGTTAGAAGTATTTAGAGAGTAAAGTAAAAAGGTAGGAATTTGGGCGGGGCAACAGCAGGAACTCCATGACAACCAATCAGTTTTTTAAATTTCTGGTGCTAAAATATAAAGTTGAATCCTTCATCGAGGTAATGTTCTGAAATGAACCTCTAGGTGCTGCTTGGGAGACATCATCAGTAATAAACCCGAGGTTATAGGGTGTTTCAGGTCTTTAATCATCAAACACCATCAGAGCTCTTCAGGAATAATCCACACAAGAGTTCACAAAGTTTTTATAAATCGCGTTTGTACTTCTTCAGTCAGATAGAGCCTCCACAAAGTTCTTGTCCACAACTTTAAACAAACATTTGTAGCTATTTTTGTAGATATAGGAGAGTTTTGGTAATAATGGAAGGTGGCAATATTAACCGAGTTAAGAAATCAGTTTTACTGCTAAACACAACTATCTTGATGATATTGCTGGTTCCGGTCAAATTTAAACCAAAGTTTAACAAAGCAAGATTAGCTCATTTCTGCCTGAAATGATACTTATGTTCTATTTTTTTAATGTACTTCTACTTGGTTTAATGCTTCAAAAACACAGCTTCTCCATCTGATGTTATGCAGATGATATTCAAATCTGCCTCTCAGAGCCACAAACCCAAATACACTCCAACCACAGTCTGGTAGTCCTAAGGTTCTCAAACTTTAGCTCTCTCCAAACCTTCTGAATCAAAACGAGAATAAAACAGGCCAATGTCTTTGGAAGGACGTCCTGACACTGACCTTGGCCTCTATTTTAAATCAACCATTGAGAATCTGGACGTTTCTTTTTGACAGCAATTTAAATTTCGATAAACAAATTAACACGGCTGTCAAAGCCTAACATCATCCTAGACTATTAGCAAAAATAAAGCCTTTTTGATGCCATAATGATTAAAAAAAATGTAAAACAATCAATTCTTCTATCAGTCCCCGGTTGGTTTTAGTCAGTCCTGTTCTCCCGGCTGCAGCTTGCCCAGAATCCGGCTCTTCGCCCCTTCATCACTACCTCAACACCTGTCCACCACTCCTGCCCTCCGCACCCTCCAGTCTGCCAGAAAAGCCATTATGAATTATTAATTCATGTTTTGAAAGCTCTCCATGGCCTTTCATCATTAAACTTGAGTGAGGTTTTAACTCTCCATAACCTTGACAAAGTTCTGCAGATCTCAATGTTAGATGGAGGTTTTACAATCAAATACAAATGTTCTGGTGAATTCATCCTCTCTTTTGTCCTCTCTGTACTTCCATTCCAGACGTCTCTTAAATGTAAATGAAGGGCTTTTTGAAACTCTCTCTGGCTTTCAATTCCCAGAAGTTTAGGGATCTATTTCATATATCAAATGTAAATCTTAGTTTTCATGTTGTTTTGTGTCTGTGGATTTAATGTCACTTGTTTGAGTGCAACCTCTCGTGTCTTTAGGTGTTATACAAATAACATCAGCTTATTTTAATGAGAGGATATGCAAATGTGAAAGGACTTTCAGCTCAAATATACAATGAAAAGGCACAAGATCAGATAATAAATAGAGCGGGTTCACCAGGTAACCGCTGTGACCCATCTTACTAAAACGAGTCGTTTTTTAATTCATTCTAAATTGTAGTAGGTTTAGGGGATGTCATCTGGACTTGGTTTTAAAGTTGGTTTTATCCAAGAGGCTTTGTCAATTCTGAAATAGCTGGTCTAAGAGCTGGTATATATGCGCTCATGGGGGAGGAGTCAGACCTGAAACTGGAGGTGTTGTCCACTTAGCCTACATGGTTTCGGGTCGTTAATGGTCCTTTGTCCTCAGCTGGGGGTTGGGGAGTCAGTGACTCCCTCTCCAAATTGGTCGTCTCTTTCAGCGGTTAACGACTCAGGTGGAACTGGTTTGGTTTGTTTAGGTTTCAAAACACTGCCGTAGATGGATGGAAGAATAAACCTGAGACCACCATTCTTATTAAGAGAAGGTTTATCCTTCTTGACAAAGATGGCTTCTTTCACTCCTTGCTCAAACCATCCTTTCTCTCTGGCTAGAATTCGGACTTCACTGTCCTCGAAAAAGTGGTTTGTGGCCTTCAGGTGGAGGTTTCTGCAGACTCAGGTCCACTAGGGTTGGCTCTGCGATGTTGGTAAAGCCGCTTGTGTAGAGGTTGTTTGGTTTCTCCTATATACTGTTCATTGCAGTTCTCTTTGCAGTGGATAGAGTACACAACATTACTCTGTTTGTAGCTGGGAATTTTGTCCTTTGGATGAACCAGTTTTTGTCTGAGGGTGTTGACTGGTTTGAGATGAACTGGGATGTTATGTTGTTTGAAA
Source organism: Oryzias sinensis (assembly GCA_037389245.1). Taxonomy (NCBI): domain Eukaryota; kingdom Metazoa; phylum Chordata; class Actinopteri; order Beloniformes; family Adrianichthyidae; genus Oryzias; species Oryzias sinensis. The sequence goes on along the minus strand of CM074494.1, from coordinate 10,261,012 downwards.
ATCATTTTAAGTTTTTTCAGACAGGCCTGAGATATAGGGAATTGAAATACTGTTCCGTTTCGGCTCTTGTTCCTTCCTGTCTTGTTTTCCTGTATGTTGGGATCTGGTGAATGCCCACTTGGGATATCCACAGGTTCGGAGGGCTTGGTGGATATGTTGCTCTTCCTTCTTCTTTCCGTCAGAGCTTGTGGGGACCTCCTGGTCCTGGGGACCTCCTACTTTAAAACCAAGTCCAGATGACATCCCCTTAACCTACTACAATGGAACCAACCTGGATGAATGAGAGTCTTCATAGACAATTCATTCTAAAGTAAAACAGTCCAACTTAACTACAGAAAAAAATAAAAGATTTATTTTATTGATTGATTTGATTGATTTAATAAAATATTCTCTACAACTGCAATGTCTAATTTTTATCAAACTTTTTAATCAACCACAAAATTTATTTTATATCTGATGTTAAAATTTTACATTTGGTTTACTGTCTTTTTGAAAAACTTGGGTTAAAGTGAAATCACTATAGGCTGGGATGGAGAGCACTGTGGAGATGCAACATGGCTTTTAAACGTCTACAAAGTTCGTCTGTCACTCATAAACTCAGGAACTCATGTCTTTATACAATAAGCTGAGCAGCACAGAGTTAGATCAGTTTTTCATTTTTCTCATCATTCCATGCACCCCAATTAGAAAGATGCAATTAAAGCCTGCCTTACATAATTAACATGGTCGCTGGAAGCATCTCCACAATGCTTTACTAGGAACTAAAAAAATACAAGAATGTGTAAAGAATAACGACAACAGACACAATGTCTACTGCAAAACCAGCTGCCCAAGTTCAACTCATTTTCCTGAACATTTCATGATGTAAGCGTGACTCAGGAGCTGGTCCGGTACGTGCAGGAACCTCACTGGCTTACCAGGAAAACCTTGTTTGATCAGGTCCTGTTACTTAAGCATTTCATTAGGTAAACCTTTCATTTCTTACTTTACTAAAAAAGAAAAAGAAAAAAAAAAGAAAATAAATAGGTTCAAACCCTTTCATCTCTTCCTAATATCAGGGATTTTAAGCATTTTTTACAAAGAAAATTCATTTTGCTACAATCTTACAAATGAAGGCATATACCGGTAAACCCAAATTTAAACAAAATCAGATGAAATAGAAAAACAACATATAGGATTTAATTTGCCGCACATCTGTCCTTAAATATCCATGAAAAAGGTTTCCATATGTTAACCCAACAGTTTAAATATCAGTCAGGAGCCACAAAACAGAAAAAATCTCTTTGCAGATCTGAGACACTGAGCTGTAGAAAATCTTCCCACATCAAAGACAATAAAGAAATAAATATTGCAAAAGTTTATATAGCACAGACTGCAACAAGAGAAGCCTTCTAGAAAATGAACAAGAAAGCACCCATGCATCGCTAGCTGGAATTATAGTTACAAATGCATTAAAATGATTTCTACACTTGTTAAAATTCTTTACATTTCTGTGGTTTTTAACTGTCAAAAAAGTTATTTTTCTGCTCAAAAAGAAATGAATTTCGCAACATTGACCTAAAGTGTATAAAGTTAAATCAAAATAAAAAATTTAAAGGTTATCAGCTCAGATATTTTATAAAACACCTGAGACCTGTGGAGGAGAAAAAACTATAAACCTTTCTTTCTGCCATTTCCAAGAAATGAAGTCAGTCCAAAATTTTAATGTCACTTTATTATCCAGAGAGCCTGTGCTTAACTAACATGCTTTTAAGCTTTTATACTTTCTTTAAAACAACAGGCAACAATAATTTATTGATCAATTGATATAAATTGTCAGCATGTGTGCGTGTTTTGAATGAAAATACCGTTTTAGGAAGTTACAGAATTCCATCAATCCATCTTCTAAACCCAGTTTTGTCCCTTTTGGGGCCACGGGACAGATTTTAATCAATCAATTATTTATTGTTCAATATCTGCTTGTTGTCTGCTATCTATTCTCTGATCATAATAATGAAAAACTTGTTTTTTGTAGCCAATGAGAGATGTTTTTTTGATCACAGACCCTAACCGGTCATGGGAAGTCCCACACAGACACCTTTTCTTTCCACTTTCGCCCTTTGCTTGCCTATTACAGGAGATTAATTGATGATAAATACTGTAGGCTATTATTAGAAAATAGGTAGATAACTGTAACAAATTTTTTAGATGAATATAACCTTTTTTGAAGTATCATGAGACACCCTCGGTTGTCAAATGCTTCAGTTTTAGAAATCAAATATACCATCTGAAATATTTAAAATTAATACAGGCAAAGTTTAAGAAAAAAAATATTTTTATTAATAAACTTAAAGTGATTTATCTCTGATCTTTAAACAGACAAAGTTAGATAAAAGTAAGAAGAGAGAAGGTGAATAAAAACATTGTTTGGCTTTCTTTTCATAAAACGACATGAAATATTGCTAAATGAAAGTGATGTATATCTCCAAAAATGTAAAAAATCATTTTAAAACTAAAAGAAAAGAAAAAGAAAAAAAAGAACACCCAGCATTATTCATGCTAAGTAAAAATATCTTTAAGTGTATAATCTACACTATGGTGTTTACAAGAGATGTCAAAGAAAACAAATGTTACCAATCTGTTTACATTCCCTAAGTTTTTCTAAATTAAGATGTTTGCATCCAGGGCTTAATGGAATGTAATTGTTTGCTTTTTGACTTTTTTTTAGTTTACAGTCTTAAACATGTAAAACCTTTGATAAAACCAGAAGCAAAAATCAGACAGAAAATAATCAAAAACCCATCATTCATCATGGATCTTAAACTCACATGGTTTAGTGCAGTGTTTTTCAACCGGTGTGCACTAGCGTGCCGTGGGAGATGGTCAAGTGTGCCGTGGAGAAATGTCCCCTAATGGCGGCAGGCCGCTTTAACATCAAAAGCTGTTTGACTATCCGAATGAACATTGTAGATATCAGCACCGTGATCTCTTGACTAGTCTTAATTACATTTTGATAGTTGGAATTGTAATTCAAGATATCTGTAACGCAATTGTGACTAGTCGGAAACGACCGATAGAGATATCTGTAATCTGTTTGTTTGTTGTAACTGAATTACAGATATCTGCAATGACGCTATTGAAAACGGCATTCAACTCGGCTACACATCTTAAAATGACAATTGTAGATATCTGTAATTCAGTTTTGCTCTATGCAGAATGATCATGTCATCATCACTTGCTCCTCCTGTCTTGCACGGGCTGCAGCATTAAAAAGACGATTAAAAATCGCTTCACCCGCTGGCTGCTCTACGACGGAGATTAAGGGCCACCAAAAAAGTAAAATTAAAAGAGAGTCCTAAATTGCTCCATTTATATTATGGAAGTGGGGCGTGTTGAGCAGCAGGTGAATTCACACAGCAGCGCAGCAAGAGCTGGAATGTTTATTGATAACGTTCTAAATGTTTGGAAATTCGTTAGTTTGATTTATGATTTATTCATTGATGGGTGGTTTGCAGGATCTCTGCAGCCCGAAGCCCCAGTGTCCCTGCAGATGTCCACCTGAATCCTTTCTTTCTCCATTAAAGACAAGATTCTACGCTTCTGTGACGCTCCGTCTATGGAGGAGCACTTTTGGCATTTTTCAACGCTGTAACGCTAATATAACAGACTATTTTCACCCGCTTTTTATTGTTTTATGTTGGATCGACGCTTCATCTGAGGAGAGGTGTATGTAACACTGTTTACTTCCGCATTGGTGTTCGGATGACAGGTTCATGACATTAGGTGACAGATGAACTTCAGGATATGTGGAACAAAGAAAATTAAAGGCTGCAGTTGTTCTTTTTTGCACCCACACGTGTCTCTGAGCTCTTATTAAACAGATAAACTCCACATCACACTCCAACTGAAAGCCCGCCCACTGACAATAATCTGATTTGCGCCGCTAAAAGGTTCAGAATCACTTCGGTTAAAGCTATCCGGAATAAAGCTTAGCCCCTATAAACGGAAAACTTTGGTGTTTTTCTTTCTTTTTCTCTCTTTCCGATCACTGGGTCAGAAGCGCAGGGGAGATTCGCCTAAGGTGATTCTTCTTCGGTTTACTTTCCTGATCGAACCCCTAAGCCTCCAGTGCGGATTAAGAACGATCTAAAACAGTTATTCTGGGACAATCTCTCTTATTACGGTGCTCCGCTCCGAACACACAGAGTGGTCAACGCACATTACCTCCGCCTCCGTAATTCGGGACCACCCTCTATCTCAGCACACATACGCACGCATATGCCAAGACAATAACCACACACTAGCACCACTTTATTCAATTTACAGATAAAAGTTGTAATTAAAGAAACAAAACGTTTTTTGTAAACTGCTCCTTAAATCCCGCCGTGCATCGCTGCAACATGGTGCTAATCAGTGCTATCATGGTTAGCAGGTGATTTGAATGATTACAACAACACGCCTGCTCTTCCCCAAAGTGCGATATGACCTAATTTGCATACAGATATCTGTGTAAGGTCATTTCCTCGCTTAGTGGAAACTTGCATCTGGTGATATCTGTAATTACATTTTGACTATCCTGAATGAACACAGATATCTCAAGTTTCAGATATCTCTCTATTCAAATACCAAGATATCTGTAACTTGGATTATAGATATCTGCAATTAAATTATGACTATCTCAACCCAGTTTGATATCTACAACGCCATTTTGACTAGTCATATCTTCAGTTACAGATATCGGCTAACGCCATTTCACGGTCAAAACTTAATTCTAAGATATCTGAAAAGGAACATGTAGATATCTTAAATTGACTTGAATTAAAGATATCTTTAACTTGAGTTTTGACTAGTAAGAATGAAATTGTAGATATCTGTAATCCTGGAATTGCGATATCTACAATTCAGTTACAGATATCCGTAATTATGAAGTGGATATCAGCAACTGAATTGTAGATATCTGTAATTGTAAACCCCATACAAATGAATGGTGAAAGTGATGTCATTTGTCCTAGGAATACATTCGAGGATATCTAAAATTACGACATGATAGGAAGAATGTAGTTGCGATATCTGTCGTTCTTTTATCAGGCAAAACTCAAATAAAGATATCTGCAACATCCAGTCTGAAGTCTTTTAATGTTAAAATGGCTCACATACCATTAACTAATCCTAAAACATTAACCATCTCCAGGAAATCAGCTCTTTGTTCATCCAAACAGGTCCTGATAAAACACTGACGAAGTTAGGAATATGAAAGATCATAAAATACTTTTTTCTTTGTGTTTATTTGATTCTATTAAAGACATTTTGACAAGAATGACGGTACCGCGATTTAGCTGCCGCTATAACTGTTTTCGGAAAAGTCCCAAGTAGCCACTGTCTCCACCAATCATTCTTGAAGGCTTAATCACACGTCATCAGTCTGACCAATCAGAAGTGGTTAAAGTCTTAACTTCCTTGTTCCAATTTAGCTCATAACCTTCACTCAGTTCCAACAAAAATACCAGCTAAAGCTCGTCTTTAGCGTGTAGCTTTCCACAGAACCGTATCAGACCGTGGAACAAGTGAACAAAACTACGAAGCTCAGAGATCGCAGTCTTTCTGGGTCGCTTTGTAGCAGCATTTTCACTACATCTCCATGATGCATTGGCTTAAAGCCGACAGCGCCTCAGCCGCATAAATGAGTCGTCCTTGTTAAACGTCTTGAAACCACAACGAACATAGAGTTTGTATGCAACGATGTCAAAGAAAACAAATGTTACCAATCTGTTTACATTCCCTAAGTTTTTCTAAATCAAGATGTTTGCATCCAGGGCTTAATGGAATGTTTTTTTTTTTAGTTTATAGTCTTAAACATGTAAAACCTTTGATAAAACCAGAAGCAAAAATTCCGACAGAAAATAATCAAAAACCCATCATTCATCATGGATCCTAAACTCACATGGTTTAGTAGATGCTTCCACATGGCAAATATTAAACGCTTATCTCATGGTGAGTAGATAAAAACATTTATATATAATTGCGGGAAACAGAATAGCAATAGATACAGACTAGAGATATCAGAACATAAACTGTTTGAAAAAGTTGTCACACAAGCTTGCACACTTCAGCGGCTGCTCCATCGGAAAGCCACAGTCCAGCATACAGCGGCTGTGTGAACGTGGTCTGGACTTTGTGGAGGAGGATCATAGTGTCAGAGATGCTGAAGAATAATAGAAGACCTGCATCGTGATCCACGAACACCCCCACTCTAGAGGACCAGGTGCCTGGGATCGAAGTTCTAATTCCGTTATGACGGAATTCATAACTGTTCTTGAAACAATCCAAAGCCCAAGACTTTTCGTTGTCACCGAACATGCACTGGCGAAATGTCCCATCTCTGCTGATATCTTTGTATGAAACGGCCACCAGGACACCCCTGCCGCTCCGCTCCACCTCCAAGTAACACCGACCAGTAAGACTTTCCTGACTTAAGACTTGCCAGGAATATGCAAACCTTTGTGGAGAAGCAGAATAGCAAAGCTCTTCTGACGAGAAGACAACTTTCCTGTTTTCCTTTGACAGAAGGAGGTGAGGGTTTGCGGTGCTTGGATCCATTGCGATTGGGCGCGCGTACTGCAGGAATTTATCTCTGCCTTTTGAAAAGTTTGGCCTTTTCTTTGTGCTGTTAAATCTTTCCAGCACATCATACAGATAGACCTGATTTCCCTGTGATGGTCTATCTCTGACAGATTTGGTCTCTACAACATCAGGTGAAGCTTGACGGGGTGGGAAGCCTGACAAGATGGCTGACCTTGATGTGTTTATTTCTGTCTGTTTAAACCCAGGTGACATGTGGTCATCAGAACTATTTGATATGTCAAATGTTGACACTGGGTCATCCTTTCTGTTCTCCAGAATTAGATCTGGGGTTTTGACACCCTCTCTGGAGTCTGGGACATCTCTGGTGTCTTTATATGCTTGAGGCTCAGGTTCTGAACTAGCAGTAGTTCCAGAGATTGTCATTATGATCTTTGCACATTCTCTATCAAGCACATCTAGTATTTTATCCTTGGCCTCCAAGACGACTGCAGGGACTTTCTCAAACTGTCTCAAATGACGTATCCGGATACTAGGCTGGTCTTCGCATTGAGCTAACGAAGAGTAATTGAGCAGAAAACTAATGTCGTCATCTGTTCGTGATAGATTTTCAAGCTTTCTATCTTTTTCCCTCAACTCAGCAATTTCTTGATGGACACTCTCTCTGAGCTTTTTGAACCGACTTACTTCGGCCTTCTGTCGAGAGATTGCTTTCTCCTTAATGACAGAGAGATTTTTCTCAATGATTTTACAGAGGTCTGTGAACACATTCTCAGTGTGAGCCAATGCATTTTCAACAGAGACATTTATAGAGTCCTCTACCTGTTGAAAAGTCATCAAATCCTTCTCTCTCCTCTTGATCTTGGAATAGATTCTTTTTCGAGAGCCCTGAAGGTCGTTCTGCTTTTCATTCCGTTCAGCTGCAGCAGAGACTTTCTCGTGGCCTTTATGTTCCTCCTTAGAGCACAGATAACAGATGCAGCTTTGATCGGTACGACAGAATATCTTCATCACTTCATAATGCTTAGAGCAGATGCTGTTCTCTAGCTCAGCAGTTGCTGCTACCAACTTGTGTTTCCTCAGGGGGGGTACATCAAAATGAGGTTGCAGGTGATCCTCACAATACGACGCTATGCACTGCAGGCAGGATTTCACCGCCTTGAGTTTGACCTCACAGCACACATCACAGGCCACATCTCCAGGTCCGGCAGAGTGGGGGTGTTGTCTTGGAGGGCTTCTGCATGGTCCATCAGTGATGTCAACACAATCTTCGTTAGAGCCTTCAGTCTTCCTCAGCTCCTCCACCACAAATGCTAGTAAGTTATTTCTAACCAGAAGCGGCCTGGATACAAATTCTTGACGGCACTCAGGGCAACTGTAGATCCCAGAATCCTCTTCATGATCCAGATGTTTGTTAGCACATTGCATGCAGTAGCAGTGACCACAAGGAAGGCTCACCGGTTCGTTGAAGAGAAACAGGCAGAGGGGGCAAGAGAATCTCTCTCTGTCAATTTGAATGCCGTGTGCCATCTTCTGTCCTGAAGAGGTGACTTTCAGCTGAGGGATCAGAAGCGACTGAAGGTTTTTCACCTCAGCCGTGTTTAAAAGAGGCTGGAGGAGGTGCCCTCCTCCAAGAGGTTTGGCTACCAAGAAAGAGGTTGGGCCATAATTACACAATCAGTTCAACGTTACTTTGGCTAGGGGTTAGAGTATTTTGTGTATTAACAGATTTTTTTTTTAATGGTTAAGCGGAAGCAATTAATCTTTAAATGTTTTTAAAAGATACATATTCTATAACTTATGAAAAGAAAATCAAAATTCACCAAATTGTTTTAACAACTGGAGGAAATGCCATAAAGAGCATAGTCAGTAAGTGGTTTGCAGAATGTTATGGCCGGTTAAAGACTCATATTAGACAAAGTCTTATGTGAGCTTGGGAAAGAAAACAAACGTGGTGTTGCTATTTTTACTAACCTTAAAATGCTATTGCCACATCGCTGAAATGGATTTTCTGCAAACAAGTGCAGTGCAAACTTGGTAATTTCCTAGTCTGAAGGCAACCTTCCAGTCATTCTGCATTCCTAACTTCACTGGCAATATGGGAAATGTTGAAAACAGGAGTACAGATTTATTTCCTCCAACAGGTTTTGAAGTTGAGTCATGGTATCTGGGCATATGGCTTCTCTTTTTGAAATTTTTTGCCACTCATTAGTCAGATATGTAGTTTCCTAACAGCTTCGAGGCAACCCAACTCTTAAGTCAGACATGATAGTCTAAAACCTGTTCAACTAGGTCTCAGTACTGGAGCCTGAAGCATGTACAGTGCTTGCAGATGTAAAATTTTAAATTATAAGTAATAGATTCAAACTTTCAGAACTTATTTGTGACTTACTGGTCACACCTTTAAGATGAAAACTGATCTGAAATGGAACCTTAGGTATGTTTGCTGAGATAAAAACGCTTGACCTACAGTATGCTTTGTGTAAGCTCAGATATCACCGGGGAATATTTTGACCCAAAGTTGTGCAGTCTAAAGGTGTTATTTTTCTCTGCTAAGTATTATTAGCTTTTAACAGACCTAACTTGAAAATGCAGTAGGATTTCAACTTAACACACCTTTAACATAAGTTGAACAATACCTTGTTCCATACTGATTTTGAGAAACATTTTTTAACAAGATTAGATAACATGTTTTGCTTTCTGTTAACTCCTTGCGGGTATATCGCTTAAACAAACGCATAAGCAAACACAAAAGGAACAAAATTGTTGTCAACACAATATATCAGTGCGTATAGTTTTAGCAAATGTCTAAGAGTTCTACACAATTTGTTATATGGGAGGCTTGCTGTTGCTGAACATCATCTGAATCAAACATGCTGTGCAAACTAACCCACTTAAAGTGACTAAGGCCCAGTTATTCGGGCCTGAGTTTAACACATGTGCTCCATATTATAAGTCAGTCTCTATCTACTGCTGGTGTTGGGGGGTCCCGGCAGCCGCTGCTGCTGCGGTGGGGGCCTTGGTGGGGGGGCGGCTGGGTTCTCTCCCTCTTTTTACATTCCATCATCCACCCCAGAAGAACATAAACACTCACTCGAGCACAGGTGCTATCTCACCTTTGCACAGTTTGCATAACTGAATGAAATGTTTCACATGTGTTGGTCTGAATGCATAAGTAGAAGTGTGTGAATGTTAGCGGTAGTATGTCCATGTAGACTTGTTTGTGTGCAAACACTTTTGGAGCCAACAGGTGTGTTTGTAATGTTTGTGTGGGTGTGGATGCGTGTGTGCGTGTTTGTGGAGAGGCCCCGCCTATTTTAAAAATTTCATGCATCTTAACCTGGCAGTTGTGATACAGTAAAGCTCCAGCAACTTGTTGCTTTCTGACGCTTCATGATCTTACCATGATCGCTACTATAATCACCCCTCTACACCCCCCCCCTTATCTGTCATCCCTCTCTCTTTTTTCCTCCTATTCTTTTCCGTTCAGCCCAACAAAAAATTATTTACAAATATAATTAACATGAATAAAGTTTAGCTGAAATTACAAAAGGGGTTTATTTAAATATACATCTGGTGTATCATAAGATTCATAACCCCTGCTGTAAAAGTAAAATATGTCCAACACAAAAAAGGCTTTCAGCTCTCATCTGTTTGCTTAGCTGTTGGACAGGACAAGATAGAAAAATAAATAAATAAATAAAAACTGCATAGTAAAAAAAATAAAATAAAAAGCATATATACATCGCTCCAGAGTATAAGTTGCACTTTTAAGAGAAAGGGCAAAAATTTATGAACAAATTAGCCCGGCATAATGCTGCATTCATATCGGATGTGATTCATGGGTTAAGTTCACACCCGCTGCCTCTTTTGACGCACATCAAATTTTTATGCTCAATGCTTGTTCAAGAATGTATTCATAAACTAGACACTCCCAATGCATATGGAGAAGCTCCTATCTGAGGTTTTTAGCCTGATTACTGTGTATCTTGTTTATAATGGAAGGAAAATATGGATGATGTTGAAAAATTACGTTTATTTTTTATTTTTTTCAAGAGCTCTACAAAAGCATAAATAGTCACGTCTCCATTTCTTGGTTCATGAGGTCATTCAGTCTTTTTTTCCTACTTGACTGTTATCTTCTATACCGGAGGAGCTGCATCTCAATGACAGTGTATTTAGCTGTTCTTCCGTCTTTCTGTGACCCAGTTTGATGACTTGCTGTCCCGCAAGGAGGGAAAAACGAAAAACAATAATAATAATGTCTCGATGCAAATAAGAAAAACATCATAACGTTTATGAGGAAATCGATCAGATTGTTGTCCATGTCTGGACGGCACCTCTTCTTCGTCATTGCTGTCAGCAGCAAATACTGATAAATGCAGTGTGGGAAACAACCGCTAAAGGGCAACGGGTTTATTAACACAATTTTGGACAAACCTCCAGCAGCGACTTTGAGGCATGTTAAAAACAAAGGTGCAGAAAACAAATTTGATGCGTTTGGTGTGAGCGGACAATTGATAAATAAAGCGTGTGCTTGCCTTACTTACACGTGGCAAACCGTCGCTAGTAATTGTGACAGTTTGCGAATATTGATGAAATTGGGTATATTTCTGTGTTCACTTTTTGTCTAGTTAGAAATGAACTTATGAACATAATTACAATACAGGCATTTTTTCAATAAAATGTATCAAGTATGCTGTGACTATATATGTATGTTCAAAAACTACAGTTGCTAACGCAAAAACGGTAAAAAATAAATAAATAACACATCATTGTTCAGAAAGAATTTTTTTTTTTGAGGTAACATAAAATTTAAACTGAAGGGAAAAATCCATTACCTGTTACAGTTTTTACTTGTTTTGAATTATTAGTCAAAACTATTGCAACTTTTGTTACAGCTTTTAGAGAAAACAGCTGCAACTTCCAGCTTTTGTGCCTCAATTATTACAAAAAATGCTCACGAGATCGTGTAGGAACTAAACATCAATAGAGTTTCTGTTTTTTTTTTACATTTTTGGTAGGTAGGCAGTGTGCCTTGGGATTTTTGCTAAGGTAAAAGGGTACTTTGGGTCAAAAAAGTTGCAAAAAACTGATCTATAAAGTTTAGCCTGAAAGCTCAAATCCAGAAAACATGCCCTCTCTGCATTATTTATTTAATATACTTTTTATTATTATTTTTATATTAATTATATTTGAGGCTATGTTTAAATTATTTCTAAGTCTTTTTATGATTATTATTTTTATATCTTATTTTATCCTATTTTTGTTTTAAATCTAATTATTATTTATATACTGATGTTTTTTATTCCAGTGCTTCCTTTTGGGGATCCATTGGTCTTGGGGCTCAACTGGTTCCGCCTGTAGGGGGTGCTGTTGCTGCGGTGCTCATTCTCAGTACGCCGGCTGGGGTCCTGCTCTGTGGTCTAATAGCCTTAGAGTGGGCCCTGATCTGCTGTGTGGGGAGGACACTGTGGCAATGACCCCCGGGGTTGAGTGGAATCTTGGAATAAATGGATCCCCATTATATTATTTCTGCACAGCAGTACCGAGCCAGACTGTTTCTTTAAGCTGCAGTTCTTAACTTGAGGGTTATATTGGGGGAACTGGGTACGTAGAGGGAGTAATCTGTGTGTGATTGTCCTGTGTTTTTGGTTTCAAATAATTGTCATCTTTTATGACTATTTTATTTGCTTTTATGCAAAGCACCTTGGGTTTTTAACCGGAATAAAAGGCGCCATGCAAATAAAGTTTGAAGTTTGAAGTTAGCAGGCACTAGATCAGGGTTATGATGAAAAGCAGCAAAATAACAACTGTCCTTTCTCTTTTCCATGAGCAATCCAGATTTGCAGGAAGACAGTGTATATTTTTGCTTTGGTGGGAAATTAGTGTTGTTGTCAAGTGGTAATGCTTTTGCCAAAAAAAATAAAAATCGGTTCTACTGTGTTTCTGAGAAGCGTGGATTAGCAGGTCTTACCACGGACACACGTAACGGTTCAGAAAAAAAGACACTTGTGTGAGTCTGACGAAAAATGGGGAGCATTGTGCATAGAGTGTGTGAGAGGGGGACCAGAAGAAGAGCGGCATTGTCTGTATTTGTGTGTTCACGAGTGTGTGTTTTTAGCTCGACTAAGAATGAAGCTTAAGAATCTTCTGAGAACATATTTCAGGACTGCCTTTAACTCAAACCCACGTTTGTCTTTGTGGAAGAAAGGAGGACGGAAACAGGGAGGTGCACACTCACATAAACCTTCAGGAAATCAATGCGGGTCCCTGCAAGGTTCCGCTAAGTGATAGAAACATGACTGTGGAAGGGCGTGGACAGCTGAAAAGGAGAATGGACGCTGCACACCCAAGCATTGCTTGGAATTGAATACCAAACAGTTTAGATAGTTTCTTCCTTGCTGCACTTCCTAACAGTCAGTGTGCATTACGTGAGCGACTGTGGGTTTTTATGCACACTAGATTAATGTGTTCTCCAATAGTCAGACTTCCTGAAAGCCAGTGCTAAATATATACCCAAAAGCTTTTACCCATTCTGTGGTGGGGGGTTTCACTCTACTCACATTAGAAAATAAATATGTATCAAGTAATCAAGCTATTTATACATTTATCGTTATATTATCAAAAATCTGCAGGAAAATAAATGATTGGAGATTAAATCAAACGCAGCGAACAAAAGGCAAGAAAAAGTACCTGGTGCTTGAGGGAGGTAGGTTCCAATTAGCATGGATCGCTTCTTTTCATAGCCCTTTTGTGTGATATCACCTGCAAGAGAAAGATGAAGTTACTCTCCAATTCACTCTTTCACGTCAAAAAGCACAATTCCAGCATCAATCAAAGCATACTTAAAGCTTACAAAGCAAAATCTAGATTCATAAACTCACAGGATTCTGCTTAAAATGTATCTGTGCTGATGAAAGTGTTTCCATGTGGATTATTTTGACTAAAATAACTTTAATCCATCAAATAGGGGAAAAAAAGGAGGCTGCACTAATATGTAAATATACTAGACAGCTGCAATCTGAGACACCAACATAAAAATAGACACATTGACCCTTCACATTATGTTTAGTTATTCTGCTCACTCAATGTGACCTAACGTCGCACACCGTATCTATGCGCGCAAACAAGGAGATTCAGACAAGCATTCGCCCATTTCATTTACTTCTCAGTGCAGTAAACTATCGAACAACTCGCTGACTGATCTGTGTGGAAAATCTGCTGAGTGAAAAATCAAGCCAGCGAAGGTGTCATAAGCAGATTTTCCATGCTGCACAGAGCAGGTTTGGATCCAATAGCACAGTTAGAAATCAAGTTTTGGCCTCTGGGGGAATGACAGGCGTAAAGAGTCTGCCGCTTTTCTAGATTAGGTTTTCAAGGAGAGAAACAGAGGCTTTGGGGAAAAAGAAATTAAGTTATGAAATGGGCTCAAAACCACTCGACTTCTTACGAAGATTATCTGTTTAATAAAAGGAACTACAATTTCTTCTGAAGGCAGAAAATTAAAGAAAATAACATTTTGGGAAATAGACTTTCAAGCTCTAAGAAAGTGATCTAAGAAAAATGTAACTGTAAAGAAATTTGCCAATTTTTGAAAGATTTTAAGATGCATAAAGTGTTGAAAATTCTCAAAGTCCACAACCAAACTGCATAACGTGATAAAAAAAGTGGACAACTTCAAGTTCTTTAAGATTTTATTCAACTGTTCTAGCTGCAGGAGTAGAGATAACTGCATTAAGTGTGCCAGGTCAACTCTGCACCATGTCGGTGAATAAATCATTAAAGACAATCATCCCTATCGGCCAATGTCAACATTTCAGCCACTACACCTCCGCGATAGAGTTCTGCTTTAACCATATGAGCAGGATGACCATGAGCGTGCCTGTAACAGATATCAATATGTCAGCCAACCCTCCAAATAAACGCCTCTTATCATTTTACTTCTGGTAGCACTGACTTTCAGAGCTTCTAGATAATCACTTTTTAAAATAAGACCTCCTACAGTCAGCAGGCAAAGTAAACAGTAGTAATATTGGATGGGGGGGCAGTGGTTGTTCTCACCTCAGCAGTAAGAATAAAAAATAAAAAACAGTAGAATGATTGGTCTCCTACTGCAGGAAATACAAAATATCGTGGAGCAATAAAAACCTCCAGATGCCGAGCTCACCTCTTCTAGTTTTTATCAGCTTTGTCTAATCAGGTCTTTTGAGTGCTGGCCTTTCATTTTAGTTACCAACTACCAAAACCTAGGCTGGATTTTACTGGACTGCTGGACAGTAGAAAGCTGAAATGGAAAAAAGTCTTCCTTGGTCCTTGCTTTAAAAGGCTTTTTTTACAGTAATATTAGGGTTGAGTTGAGGTAAATTGAATGGACCTTCACGTCTAGAGAGGAAATGTTATCTGTGTTTATTTGGAACATGACTTTTTCCTTGTGCTGCTTGGTGCTGACTTAGTTTATAGCAAGAAGTGAGGTGGAAATGACTGTACTTTCACTTGTTATATCTTTAACTAACTGAAAAAATTGTTTAATTATTTGATCAAAGTTTTCAGACAAGTGTTATATCTGAGAAATTACATCAGAGTGACTTGAAAATCTGAAAATTGTTGACTAGATGCTAATGCTAACATCAATGTTAGATTTTGTGTAATATTTTATATTAACTAAGCAGGTTGGATCATAATAACCTCAAATATTGGTACTGGGGAGGTACTGAACCAGTCAAGTAATTGGAAATTGGGTTGGATCACGTGGACGATCCGATGTTGTAGCCCTCTCAATGATGGGACATTAAATTTGTTCTTATTATGATCAGTGCTATATATTTTAAGCCTAGTATTCAGACAAATACTCTACCAGATGTCTGCATATCATGAATAGATCACCCTTAGTTTGAACAGGAGGCAAACAAAAATTGTGACTAATGTTTCAATTTATTAGTTTAGACAAGACAAAAAATGTCAACACAATCAAACATGATCAGGCAAAGTGAGTCCTGTCTTAAGGAGTTGGTGAAGAACTAAACAGACTTAAAAAGCACTAAACTTGTGTCAGATTTAAAAGGAAAAAAACTCCACATGCTTATCAACTTTAATAAATCCTTTTTAAAAAGAGACAAATGTGTCGCTAAATGTCGATGATCGCAAAAATCAGCGATCATCGAGCATGAAGGTGAGGCATATGGCAGTAGTTAACAACTCGAGTGGGGGATCAGAGAACAGTCAGAAACTGGTGAGACTAAAAAAGCCTCAGAAATTCTGAGAAACAGAGGAAAATACAAGGGTGGGGGTCTGACTTTGTCTGCTTGCTTATGTCCAGCAGAGGTAACATGTTGAACCTCAGGTACCTGATTCAACAACATGTCTGTTAGATGAAGTCAGATCCTCCAACAGATCTGTGTTCACAGAGTCAGTCAATGACAAGAACCACTGAAGAGCTGAACAATATGGCGGTCAAGCACATCAAAACAACCATCAGATCTTACCACTGACTGTCATCCATAGACAATATTTTACTTTCTGTTCCAACAAAACTAAGTCAAGTCATTCCCCATTTAGGTGATACAGATGCCCCCATGTTGGACCCAGACAACGTCAGTAGTAGTTATTGGTCCGTAATGGTCTCAGTCACTGATTCTATGGCATCCATTCTTGCCAATAATGTGTGAGCTTGTTGGAAGTTCACCCCCCTACCACTTGAAAGCAGACTCAGGAGAATATATCAAACGTTAGACGTGATGTCCAGCAGGCACCACATTTTGATTGAGGCATCTGATTGGTCAATTTGTAACTTGAGTAACTTGCATCACAGAAAAAAATATCATGAAAAAAATTAGAACAAATTAGAGCATGTTAAGAAAAAGGTACTAGAGCAAGAACGGTTATTCTGACAAATATAATGTCTGAGTAAAACTGTTTATTTCTCTATAAAAGTCTATGGGATTTTGTCTTCTTGGATCCAGCGGGTTCTCCCTGTTAGGAGCATGAGGAGGGAGGGGTCACTCCGTCCAGTTCTCATACAGTGCGTTCTAAAATATAATTCAAATTATATTTTTCTATGATTGTTTTAAATACTTAACACAAATGACAGTTAGCATAATCGTCCGTCCTTTTTTAAAGATCAAATCTTTTTTTTAAGTATAATCGACAGTAACCCTGACACACTTTGAGACTGCCCAGAAAATGGAAAATTCCAGCAGATTTAACTTAAATGATAAACAATCAGAACTGTTAAAGATAAGGAAAGCTATTCAAGATCAGCTCCTAGGAGATCAATTATTGCAGCTTTTCTTATAATCCTGTTGTCTTAGGGTTATGATGTGCCATAGAGAAACAGATGCTGCTGCTGTATAACATATCTATAAGCTGACCATGAATTATTGCCAATCCTACGTCCGGCCGACATCGGGCTTGAGAGCTAGGAGTTAAAAAAATTAAAATATCCTGTTGGGTAACCCCAAACAACTTTTTAGGGAAGAGGTTTGTGTAAAATTAGATCCAACTACCCAGCAGAACCCATCAGAGTTGTTCAGGGAGGCTTTATCGGATGGACACAAGTCCACTCCAACAACACAGAAAAGGGTGTGCAAGCATCTGAGTGAAAGCAGAACAGCAAGCTGTCCCTCCTTGATTAAGCAGTCAGAAGAGAAGGGCAGAAGTTAGAATGAGTTTTGGTTAAGCTGCAACTTCACTAGGAACATTTCTGGCTGCTCAATCACCTTCCTGTTGAGGAAGGATGTGTGAGGAGGCAGCAGCGAGCCCAAACGGTGATCTGAGCCCTCCATGACCATTTACCATTTCATTGGACAAAGCAGGGGACGTCACCCATAAAAAATGCCTTACCTCCGGCTCCAGCAAAATGAAGCCAATTCAGTCCCCATTCTTCCATGATACAGGCGCCGCCACTGAGAGCCAGTGGACAGTGATTGGTCAGAGTCAACCTTTCTATGGCAACCACTCTCACCAATCATGAGTAAGCTTGTTGGAAGTCCACACCCTTTCCAATGAAAGGACCTCGGGAGAATCTGTCAATCAAACGTTTGGGGTGGGGGCCAGCAGCCACCACATGCTTTTAGGTAGGGGGTTCTAATTGGTCAGTGTATAACTTAAATAACTTGTAATAAAGAAAAAATATTGTGGAAAAAAAATTAGAATTAGCAAGAAGATGTCAAGAGAAAAACGTATCAGAGCAAGAATGAATATTCTGATGGGTTTTTTTAGGGGCTGTAAGCTAACAGGAGAGAGTGTAAGCAAAGGGATCATGGAATATCAGCAGAGGGTCATTTCCCCACCCACAACTCAGGGGCGCATTTCTAATAAACTCCTGCCCCTTTACAGAAATTTTTTTTTTTTAAATGACGAGGGATTTTTGATTTTGGCTCAAAACTGCTTAAACCTAATCAAAACACCAATGGGAATGCTTTTACAATAGATTAAACAATAACTGGAGTGGGGCTTTAAGATGTGGCTGCATCTGTCTACAGTTAGTACAGACAGCCCAAAAACCTGCACCACCAGCATGGGTAAATCCTCCGTATAGGTGCTTCTGACTAAGTCTGAAGTAAAAGCTGGCTGATCAATATTAAAACATGAGGAGGACAGCTTTATTTAAATGAATCTACAACAATAACCCAAATCAGACTAGGTAAAAGAATCAGCAGGTATATAAATGACAGTTTCCATCTCAATCTAAAATATTAAATGAGAAATGTTGGATAACAGAGAGAGAAATAAGGACAATAAGTAACAAAAATGACAAAACAATTTTATTTACAGACCAACACCTATTTTGCGTTTGTTTTAAAAGTCATTCCAGTGAGAAAACTGTTTTTTTTTATTGTCAAACATTGGAAATAACTTGTGAAAGAAATTGTAGATCTTCCTATGTGCACAGTCATTTTTAGAAAAAAGTAGAAACAGCTAAAATCTGTTTGAATAAATACACAACTGAAAATTTGGCATTTATTATCACTGCGGACCAACAATTAGTCAAACACTATTTGAGGTAAAGATATAACAGAAACAACATGATGCTTGTATGAAGCTACAGCTCCACATATCTACACTTTTAGATTACGCTTTTTCCGGTTTAATTTTCCCCCGACACCAAATGCCCACAAACACCGTCTTTGGTTCATTAGCAGGGAGGGAACGCCCAAGGACTCCCCCTGGAATTAACTCGCACACTCACAGGATCCTGTGACCGTTTTAAGTGTGTGTAGCTGGAAGCAGCAGGTGTTGACTGTAACCACAAGCTGAGTCGGCACTAAAGCTCACGTCCACGCAAGAGCAAACAGCAACAAACAGAGGATGAAGCTCTAGCAGAGCACGCTTTCCTTACACTCCTGACAGTTGATGCAAGGATTTCCTTCAAGCACAAACCTTCTATCTACTTTTTTATTCCTGAAGGAGGTTTTTTGGTGTCTTTTTTTGTTGCCTACCCTCCAAAACGCACACAGAAACATCTGTAACCACATAGACTAACAGGGTTCCCACAGCCACTGGTGTTTGAGGAACATTTCCCTTTAGGGCTGTCGAAAAACCTCACAGATGAACATGCAACTGTCTTTCCTCATGCCGCCTTCAGCAAGCGTAAAAGCAGGTTTTACGCACACGTTTACAGAATTTATGCTCGTCTGGAAAATCAAGGCGAACCTCACTGACTTCAGGCCCAATAAAAGCATTACTGGGACAACAAGGGGTCTGCGTGGAAAGTACCCGTCACGCTTTATGTTCAGTCGCACCACAACAAGCCAGCAAATGAAAATGTCAGCAACATGTGGCTTCATTAGTGCAAGAGGTTCATTACTGTACAGAAACACAGGGGATTTAGTCCAGAATAAAAACTGGCAGAAAATACAAAATACAAGCAAAAACATCAGCTGGCTAAAAGCACAAATGTCATTTTGTCGTTTGGAATAAAACATTGACTTTTGTCCTAAAAAGGTTGCTTATCTGATTCTATAAGTTTTACAAATTAGAGTCAAAGTTCAATTCGTCAATTCGTTAAGAATTCTACTTTTAAATAAAACAATTAAATCAAATTATTGTGCATGTAAAAACACACAACGATTAAAGCTTTTTATACAGGATGCCACTTTTTGCAGTTTTTAGGACACAAGTCCATTAGATGAGCGTAATTTTACTTTATTCTAAATTTGACTAGATATTCTGAACTTCTTGAAAAAGCTTTTGCTCAAGTAAAGTTATATTAAAAAAACTTGAGATTTCCAACTAAATGACGTGACTTCAAAGCCAGCTGTAAAGGTAAGTGGATATTCAGCAAAATGTCAACAAATGACACCTTCCATGTTTGGATTAGAGAAGGCTGTACATGGGCTTTTCTAGCTTTGAAAAGTTAAAAACGATACCATTTTTATTCGAGGACAGAATGATTCTTAAAAAACCTATAATACTCACAAAAAAAAAGTATTTGCACTTTTTTTCTAGTTTTACATATTTGAACAATTGTGGAGGTTTGCCACTTCTGCACTCTCTGATGGTAAAGTGACAGTTGTATTTTGATTTTGCATTTTTAATTCAATTTAACGCAGAGCTGCATCACTTTTACTGTGAGGAGGACTTCTTATTACAGATAATCTGAATGGTCCCTGGTGATATATTTGGTGTTCACTTTGAAAATTATTAATATTATTAATAACAACCATGTTTAAAGAAAATAAAATGGTTAAATGTCACCTTTAAGGCAAAAAGCTCAAATTATATATTTTTCTATTCTGACACTATTAAAAAAAGTAGTTTCTCAAATACATTCTCTTTTAGTGTTGTTCATTCATTCATTCATCATTCTGTCATCTTCTTCCGTTTTGTCCCTTTCGGGATCACAGGGCTGCTGGAGCCTATCCCGGCCACTTGTGGGTGAAGGCACGGGACATCCTGGACAGGTCGCCAGTCTGTCACAGGGTAGAATGTCCTCACTCACACACCCATTCACTCTCACGCTCACACTTATTGGCAATTCAGAGTTGCCAATTGACCTATGAAGCATGTTTTTGGATGGTGGGAGGAACCTGGAGACCCCGGAGAGAACCCAGGCATGCACGGGGAGAACATGCAAACTCCACACAGAAAGGTCCCCCATTGATGTTCTGTTTCAGGTCCCCCAGCCGGGACTTGAACCAGGGGCCTTCTTGCTGTGAGGCAAGAATGCTAACCACTGTGCCACCTTGCAGACTTTTAATGTTGTTCCAAACCAAATATCAGTAAGGATTGCTTGTATGAATTCTGGATGCAAAGACTGTATCATCTGCATAAAGTGATATAAAACAACAACGACGTCAATAAAAAGTAAATTACTTTTCGGCTGAAAGAACGTTTTGCAATTTTGTAGTTTGGTAATATTTTCTCCAAGTCTCTGTGAATCAAACCAACAGCTATAATCTCCAACCATACATGTAAACAAGCAAACAACACACCACAATGAAGCTGAGAATCCTTTACTTAATTTCTGCTGCAGTTCATAAACATTTCAGGTCAGAATCCAACTCAAACTAACTTTCTCTAGGTGGAAGGAACTTAGTTTAACTAGAGTTAGAAGATTTTGGAATCTAGCCTCCACATGATGACATCAACACAATCCTTTGTTTATCCAAAAACAGCGACACAGCATAATGCACAGGTGTCAGAAACACAATGACATCATGCCCACAAGCTGAAGGCATTCTTACTGTTGACAACACAAAAGCACCAGGGATGGCCTCTCAAGTCCATTTAAGGGTTTCCAAAGCTGCAATTTGTACTTATACTGTTTTCAAAAAGGGAAACAAACACACAAACTAAACAAAACGGAACAATTTCTCCAATTAGGGTCATTTGATTACACAGCAGATAAACAGAAAGCGCCTTTTAACTCACCAAGCATAACAGTCAGCAGGAGGAAAACATCGGCTAAGCAGTCACAGTCGTCTGAGGTCCAGTGCGCAAAAGCACTGCTGGCTTATTCCCCAAAGGCAGCACACACACACACACTCAATTAACACACACACTCAAAGACAAGCAGCTTATTAGTTTCAAAGAGGAGCAGCTCGACCTTCTCTGCGCAGACGAGAGGCTGAAGGTGTCTGCTGACATTCAGCTGCTGCCTTTGTTGTTACCACAGACCACAAACAGTCAGAGCAGCTCAGTAACTTCACAGTGAGCTTTCCATCTTTAGTCTGAAAGAGAGGTGCCCGCCACTGTGTGTGTGTGTGTGTGTGGAGGAGTGTGTGATAATGTAAACAACAGCTCCACCCCCTCTCGCCTCACTTGGTTCAGTCTGCTTGCCTAAACTAGCCACTCAGCAACATCAGCAAAACAAATACATTTATTTGTTGGTTGACTTCACGGTGAAGCGAGAGAAAGACTTAACACACACAGACACACACACACGTATGCAGCCTTTACCTCTCGGGATGTGCAGCTTGTGTCTCATGTGGTTACTTGGTTGCTATGACAATAACTGCCAACAAAAGGGACCAGCCTGTTTAAAAATTGATATCAGACCAGATTGATCCAAAATAATCAGAGGAATGACATTAATAGACCTGAAGTAAGACCCTCATGGAGGGTTCTTCCACGGACGTTCTGCAGCAGATCAGAAAAGCATCATCAAAGGCGACTCCATCAAAAAATAAATGAATAAAAAAAATCATCTCATCTATGTGACAGAGTGAAGATGAAGTACGTTATAGCTGACATGTACAACATATCTTACTTTAATTGATGTTGAATATATCCTCCTCAAATTGTTCCCTCTTGTTCTCGTGTTTATCTGGAAACTAAAACCACAAACTCAAAACTGTTGTGTCTCATTAGTAAGAATTCCTCAATCCTCATTGTCTTGGAGATGAGTGAGACGGAGGATAACGGTGATAATGAAGTCATTCTGCAGCAGAGCCGACCATCCACAGGGTTTTGCACAGGGCAGCCTTCCCAGGAAAACGCTTTCTCACAAGCTTTGGAAAGCTGACCCACATGTTTGGGAAAGTCCCCTCGTCAAGCTGAATGCCTCAAGATTGAAGCGGAGCGGTCGGTGGACGAGGATTTGGGTCATAGGGTCAGTTTTTCCAGAAGAACATTACGGCTCAGTGTCATGTGTCGAATTGATGAGAAACAGGTTTTGGCAGTTCTGTGATTAGCTCTGCACCGATAGGACCGAGCATTCTAGGGATGCGGAAGGCCCTGTAAATGTTATAGCTTTTTAATGGTTACCAGGAGGCCCTGTTTCATTAGGGTTGTTTCTACAGAAGAGGTGAGAATGCTGATAAATCTGACTTCACGGAGGCAACAAAAGATTAAGACCACAAAACCACCTGAAATTATCCAACAGGAAATATTTGCTGAAAAAATCTGACCAGAACGGAAAGATGTTTAGATCTTTCCCAATCTTTATACTTTCTCAGATTTAGACCGTTGACTGTTTTTTCCACCAATATTGGTAATGGATGGTCAGTCGGCCTTTGCACCAAAACTGAACCAAGGTTCTGGACCAGGGCCTTGTTTGGCCAACACCAAAGTTCATATGTGTTCAACTATACACAAAAAGCATTTAAACAAACCAAATCCACCTGTAAGAATGCACCAATTCATAGAGGTTGAGTTAACAGACTTCACCCCTTTTCTTTAGCTTCATATTCTAAACATCATCCTGCTTTGTAGGCACCAGCTTAACAGGAAGGAATGTATAGATATCCATCCAGATTATCAATGTTTCTATTGTTCGATCTGAGTTTATGACTCAGACTTTGAGTTTGTTTGAAGTAGAAATTTGAAAAGGACCACCTTAGTTCAGTTTAAATGACCAAGTTATGTAAAAAAATGGATTTTTCCAAAACAAAATTGGTTTTTAAAAACTGAATTTGAATAAATTAAATAAAATTCTGACCAATTTGACCAAATCAAGTTTAACCACATCAACATTAATGGATTAAAAATACGATTACACAAAATATTTTTTAAAGGTTGCTCAATAAGTTGATAAATAAAGATGGAAACATTACAGACAGCGATCTGATCAGCATCTGCATGCCATACAGAAATCTGTCCACAACCAGACAAATGCATATCCAACATTCAATTTCGCATTACTTTGCCACGTGAAGTAGTTGTGAGGAGACTTACTTGTTCTTTAAGCAGAAATCCAGAATATGTGCGTGTGCATTAGAGTTGGGAAGCACTGTTTCTAAGAATAAAGCTGGATTTGCATTTATTCTTTATTTTCCCCTCCTTAACCACAAAAACTCACTTCCATGAACTGACTGATAACTAACACTCAGTTTAACTTGACTGGCTCCCTTCAAATCAATGCCTCGGGTTTCAGTTTTTATACTTGAGCTTCTCCAACGAGAAGCAACAAACACAATTCATGTCAGCCGCAAGCAAGAATGTGAATCCACGTTACACAGATTGTGAAGATTAAAGATCTGGATACTGTGACGCTAGAAGAGGTAAAACCCATCTGAGAAAGTTGCTTTAATAACACAAATCCTTTCTTTACAGTAGACTCGGATCACAAAATCCTTTTTATATGTCTGAGCGAACATGCGACAGGTCAGTTTGTTGCCATGTGGAAAATCTTTTCATGCAAACACCATTCAATGTAGAGGTATACAAAAAAAAAACATTATGTTACCGAACTCTACTTAAGAGTAAACTGCTATTGGTATCCCAGTTTTAATTTTTAACATGATTCCGATTTTCGAAAGTGTTTAATAATAATTCTGCCACTAATGAACTACTTCACCCTTTGAATGTGCTTTCATCACTTGATTTCTGTAACACTGACAAATGCCCTAAACCCAACTTTTTGAGGTGTTTGAGCTAGTGTGAGTGAGTGATGACAGTTGTGTGTCGGTTTCACAAGATCTAAAAACCAAATTAACTTTGCCTCCAATAAGGACTTTAAAAATAGAAAAAGAGGCATGGGAAAACCCAGTCTACAGTCTGGGGTTTTACCGTCACACTTTTCATTATGTAAGATGCTGAATAAAATGTGAGGGAACATTTGAGTATCAGCAACAAACCAGAATTCTAAACCACATTCTCTAAATAATCTCCTTTGGTTTGTAAACCTGCTGCACCAACTCCCAAACCTGCACCTGTGCTGCTGGATGTCAGTCATATTTACCTTCAGGGCTGAGACGGTGACGGCGACACTTCTGACAAACACAGAAATCTCAAAAACAAACTCACTCTGGGACAAATCGGAGGAACCCAATATCCTGGCCCCTTTTGGCAGGACGGCTCATGCAGGGCAGAGGTCAAATATGACCTTGGTCCCATTGGCCTTTAGCCAGCTGACCTTTAATGATACCCATCATTTTCTTCCAGTTTGTACAAGCAGCAATGACACAGACTTGGAAACATAATGCCTTCAAGTTTAGGCTTCAAGTAGGGCTGGTGGGGCTTCCAAAGGAGATGTTAAAATAAAATAGTCATTATTCTATATTTGGATTTTTGTTAAAAACAAAAGCAGGAAAGATATTCATTAATTGAAACTGAAAAAATCTGAGATTTTGATTTTTCTTTTAGCCCTATAGCCCAGCTGTAATTTCAGAAAACAAGGCAAGAAGAACACAAAAGTTTCATCCATCAAACTGTGAAAATCCACTGTTTGTGTCCACCAAGTGACAGGTTACCATGTGTATGGGAAATCTAGTTCAAACGATCATGCATTCTTAGCACCACAGTCTGCTGACTTGTAGTAAGTGCAATGATAACTTAAAAACAAGTTTCACCAGAAAACAAACTTCTGCAATAGCTAGCAGTAAACAAAACAAAACTTTTTAAATAATTGAACAGTTTTTGCTCTGTATTTGATTTAAAAATTAAGGTTTTCAGAGAAGAGCAACCACATACTGAAAGGATGACTGTGAAGAAGATCCAACTTCACTAGTTTGATCAATCAACCTTTATGCACAACGTTTAACCTAAAGAATGTTGAAGTGAAACTCTTTAAAACTATAAATCTGATGGAGTTTGGGTAAAAACTTCAAACTTCAAAAATTCAAAACGAGTCAAGTGTTGGTGTATTGCAAACAAATGACAACTTTTTATGTTTTTGGTAACAAAAATAAATTATTAAGAGCAGATCAGGACTAAACAAAAAAGCGATATTATGACTTGATAAGTATAACCACATATTTTTTATTAACTGTTTAATAATGTGAATAAAGTGTATTATTAAATGATTTTAAATGAGACAAAGACTACAGGATTTTTAATATGTTTTTGGATTGAATGAATTGTTGGTGTGATTTGGACTTCCAGGCCACTGTGGCTCCACAGTAAGGCTTTAGGATCTTATCAGGAAGAACAAAAACACACCTCCTCCCAGGAAAGGTTGGATGGAATGACCTCAAAGCTTGTGTGGAACCTACTGAGCGGCGTGATCCAAGTTTGCTCCCCATGAAACTTGAAAAAGGAAAATGGAGGTTTAATGCCATCTAAGACTGGCTTTCAGAACGTGTGTGTGTGTGTGTGTGTGCGTGTGTGTGTGCGTGTGTGTGTGTGTGCATGTGTGGGTGTGTGTGTGTGTGTGTGTGTGTGTGTGCGTGTGTGTGTGTGTGTGTGTGTGTGCGTGTGCGCATGTGTGTGCTGGGTCTTATCAAACCTTACTAAAAGCTACTTAAACAGAAGGCCCACACTCCAACTGATGCATTTTTCCTTCACGTCACTGAAGGCCACTCATTCTTGTTGTGGTGTTTCAGAGGATCACGACATACAAAACAACAAAGTTGGACATGTTGGACATTTTATAAATGCACAAGTAACACTAACTGAAAATGACCAAATGCTTGAAAAGGAACAGTTTGATTCAAAATGTCTTAAATGTTTCCTAAACACTTTGTCTTTTTAAGCATCATATAATCATTTGAAGTTCTTCTTGCAACCATTTCTTGCACTAAATATGCTTTAAGACCAAAATACTAAAAGACATCTTACATTTAAGGTAAGAACTACATTGTTAATCGTCGATGCCAGCTGGGTAAAATAAAGCAAATCAAATGACCCAATTCATCCACCACTAAACATAAGAATAACACTTCCATTTAATCCCTTCCTTTCCATGTGCAACAATCCCCGCCAGTGATCCCTCTCTGCATCTGCAAAAGAAAAGCTTCCTCTTTGACTCAGTGAATCCAAATCGGCTGCAGGTGGGCACGGAGGATGAGGAAGAGGAGGAAGCAGCGAGGCTTGGCTGTTGGCAGACTGGCAGACTGATCTCCGGGGGACACTGAGCAGCTGCGTTAACCAGGAAACGTCCAGTGTGGTTCAGGGCGGAGCAGTGGAGCAGCTCCGACCCTCTCCGGGTCGACACAACAAAGCTTTAACCTTTTCAACTTCTTTGTTTGCTGCACTTTTGTTTCTGTGGTGTCAAAGTTGGGGTCATTTAGGGCGCACCTGTGGTTACAGCTGAATCATATCAGGAGGCTGATGTGACACCAGGTTGTATTTTAGCCTCACATGTAGACAAATGTATCAAGATCCAAGAACAGATTATGAATATTGGAGTTTTAAATTTGTGAAGGCTGGAGGTTTGTTGATGAGAAACTCCCAGTGTTTGTTCATGAGTGTTTGGCATTTTTGTTCTGAAGAGGGCTATTTGAATACTGCATTAGCTTTAAATAAACTGCATATTATCCTAAATACACATTTCTACAAACTATTGTCATCTGGGTAAAACTTTAGAAAAATAATAGTAATCAGGTAAAACATCATTTTTCACAGCACTGTAATGTGGCGTTTATCATTGTTCCTGGAACAATAATGCATAAAGTGAAACTATTTGAATTATTTACTCTACACCTCATTATAGACAAATCAAGAAACTGCTGACTCTCTCAGTCTTCGTCGACAATGTTGGAACTCTGACAAAACGTCAACAGTCTCTTGAATTCAAATGGACTGAAAATGTGGGAGGAGCCCAAAAACCCAAATGTTTGTGGGTTCAAAAAGGTAAAAATGGGTGGAAAAAAGACAATGTTGAGACTTTCTGCACCTTCTGACTCATAATGCAGATTACTCCAACCTTAAACATGAGCCAGTTTGGTGGGCGGCAGCTCGAGTGCAGAAGAAGCGTCTTTGGAAAAGGGAACATGTGTGCACCATTAGGTCGGACTGGATAAATAAAGCAACAGGTTCAGGCGACCATCCAGAGCGGGAACAGACACCGCCATGAGGGCAATAAACACTAATTCTCTTAGTTCTGGATTATGTTTCTGTTTCAAAAGGTTCTCTGTCTACAATCTATAGAATAATCCCAGATGTACATGTAAACAGGAACAATTGCATAATCCACTGACTGGCTAGTGTTTAAGTGTTAAATATGACTAGTTTATCCTGAATGAATTGAATAAAAGCCCAGGACAGACATTTCAGGAACGATGCTGCACTGTTTCTGGACAAATATCAGTGAATGAAGCTATCCAGCTCATTGTTGTCTCTGAATTTACTTTAGAGCTTGAACAAAAATAACAAATATTTTTGCCATTAGTGATGATTTTACCTGGGCCGGATCTAGGCAGCCCCTGTCAGGGTGCAGACAGGATGGAGTGTGTGTGTGTGTGTGTGTGTAGGGGCAAGCTTGGGTATGCTGGGAGGTTTGTGGAGAAAAAACCTTCAAGCCTAAGATGCCTG
This sequence comes from Oryzias sinensis, assembly GCA_037389245.1. Taxonomy (NCBI): domain Eukaryota; kingdom Metazoa; phylum Chordata; class Actinopteri; order Beloniformes; family Adrianichthyidae; genus Oryzias; species Oryzias sinensis. The sequence continues at coordinate 10,232,818 of CM074494.1, read as the reverse complement.
CACACTTTGAGCGACCAAGTCAGAAACGGGGATGAAAGCGAGAGGCCACGCCTTCCTTGCATCTACCAATCAGCACCAGCATCTACAGGGAGCGGGGAGCGCTCTGTTTTTCTTTAAATATTTTTGAAATTTGGACCCTTCGTATGCCGTCACGTTTAGGGGGCGGGGCAGTCCTGGAATTTGGGGGAGCATTGCCCCTCCGTGACTATGCCTAGAGTCGAACCCGGATTTTACATCCTAAAGAGACAAATTTGTCACATCAGACCATGTTATAAAATGTAACTAGTCTGAGTTCTTTTTGTGTTTTTGGGCTGTTGGAATGTATCTACGGTAAATTCAGCTTTGAACCAGGTTTTTAAAGGATCGGTCATAGAAGATGAATGGATCTGGATCCATTCATCTTCCATCTCATCTGAATGGATCTTGGATCTTGGATCTTGTTCTAACCCATGGAATAGAGATCAGCCAGCTGAGTGTCCTTCCTCTTAACCCCATCATTTCTGATGCTTTATGATTACCTTCCAGTTTACACTGGAACGTCATGCCCCAGTGAATAAGCAATAGAAGAACCTTGGCCGTTCTGTGTCTGAGTTTAAACACAGTTCAGCCAGTACTTAGTGATATTCTGAAAAATACTCACGAGATCAGCTCCATGGCATCAGTCTAGTATAAATGACCAGTTTGTTAATGATGCCTTGCAAGCCGTCAGGAGTACCTCGATGTTGTTGCCTTGAAACCTAAGTTTGTCAGACAAAACCGAGTGTACCGTGGTTCTACTTGCTGAAACTGCGTTCTCTTAAACAAGAAACCCGTAAGTTGGAAAGAGAATGGCGCCGCTCCGGTTCAGAGCAGTCTCTGGATATCTGGAAACAAAGCCTATTAAATTATAAAAAAGCTCTGCGTAGAGCTAGAAGCCAGTACTATTCAACCTTAATATCAGAGAATGAAACAATCCAAGATTTCTTTTTAGCACTATTGCTAAATTAACTCGCAGTCAGAGCTCCAGTAGAACTACATGTTCTGTTTCTCTCAGCTCTGATGATTTTCTTCACATTTTTAGATAGTAAAATCTCAAATATTAGACATAAGTTGAAATCAAGTTATTCTACAATCAGCCCAGAACAGGCTGAAGTGGTAGAAATGGAAGCATCCATAGAAACTTCTGTAACATTGGACTGCTTTACTGCTGTGGATCAAGCGGAAATAACATCAATTATTACATTCCTCCAAATCCTCAACGTGTCTGTTAGACCCAATTCCCACTAGACTTTTAAAGAAACTTTTCCCTAATCAATGATCCCATATTAACAATGATAAATGCACTCTCTGGAAGCCAGTTACGTGCCACAGTCTTTTAAATATGCAGTTGTTAAACCTCTTCTGAAAAAGCCCAGTTTGGATCCTGACGTGTTGGCCAACTATGAGCAGATATCAAATGCCCTTTGTTTCTAAAATCCTAGAAAGAGTTGTAGTTAAGCAGCTTTACTGCCACCTACAGGACAACTGCCTCTTTGAAGACTTTCAGTCGGGGTTTAGACCCCACCACGATGCGAGAGCTGCACTGGTTAGAGTCTCTAATGGCATTATTGGCCTCAGAAAAGAGGTCTACTTTCTATTCTTGGCCTGTTGGACCTCAGTGCAGCGACACTATCGACCACAGTATTTTGCTCCTTAGACTAGAGCAGGACATAGGGATCAGAGGATCTGCTCTCCAGTGGTTTAAATCCTATCTGTCGATAGGTGATTGGAATAAATGGCCATTCCTCTCCAGTGCCTCGAGTCAACTATGAGTCCCACAGAATCGGTCTTGGGACCGATCCTGTTTAAGCATATGCTACCCTAGGAAACATAATCAGGAAACACAGCATTAATTTTCATTGTTATGCGGCGATGCGCAGTTGTATTTTTATCCATGAAGCCTGACCAGAATGACCAGATAGAGAAGCTGAACGCTTGCATCAGTGACATCAAGACCTGGATGACAATATTACACTCCTCTTGAACCAGAAAAACTGAGGTCATTATCACTTGGACCTAAAACCTCCAGAGATGCTCTGTCTGCTCAGATAGTCTCCTGGATGGCAGTGTAGCCCCAATTCCACAGTTAGACAGCAGGGTTTTGTTGACCAGGATTTATCATTTTAAGGCTCACATATCTCAGGCATGTGAACTGCATGCTCATGCAGTATGCTAAGATCAGAAATATACTTTCTAAGAGTGATGCTGAAAAACTCATTGTGCATTTGTTACGTCTGAGGCTGGATTACTGTAACCCCCTTGTTAGCAGCGTGTCCTAGAGTTCCTTAGAGTCTCCAGCTTGTTCAAACGCCTTAGCTAGATTGTTAGCTGGAACTAGCAGAAGAGATCACATCACTCCTTATTGTTGATTTTCACTCCATTGGCTCTGATTGATTCCAGAATCAGAAGTTCCAAGATCCTCCTGTTAACCTATAAGGCCTTACATGAATGGCCCCGTCTATATTAAAGGACCTCATAGTCCCTTACTGCATCAATGAAACACTTAAACTCATGAAAATGCAGGACTGCTTGTGGTTCTAGAATTGAAGTAAAGATACGGTTGGAGGTAGGCGTTTAGCCACCAAGCCCCTGTCTTATGGAATAAACTCCCAGCTCATGTAAGAGAGGCCGATTCAGTTTCTACATTCAAAGTTAGACTGAAAACATTCCTCTTTGGACAGGCTTATTGTCAGACTAGTTAGTATTCAGAGATTATTTAACCAATGTTAAGTTGTTTAAATTAAACTTAACTATTTCTTTCCCAAGGCTGCTAGAAGTTGAAGCTGGGGTAGCTTTATGGTGCGGCTGGGGTTCTGTCTTCTTTTCTTTTCTACTTCTACCCTTCCTCTCCTCCATTCCTGATCATAATTTATCATTTAGTTCTCCATGCCTCTGTCTGGTACGGTGCGATTCATGTATTGTCCCTCTTTTCCTCTCCCCTCCTGGGGAGTGGGAGTGCTTCCAGACTCCAGTTGGCTCATCCGTGCTCAGTTCCTGACCGTCTATCTCCTTTGCTCCGCTCCTACACCTGGCTGTGGATCTGTCTCCCGCTCATCTCTGGCTCGTCTCTGCTCTGTATCTGACCCGAGTACACCGTCTCTCTGCTCCTGCTGCTGGCTGTGGTTCCTGTCTCCAGCTCGACTCGCGCCTTTGGCTTCTCCCCTAGCCACGACTGGATGAAGCTCGTCTGCTGGACTTTAAATGTGTAGTTGTAGATTTAGATAAGTTAATTCTTCTCTAGAGTTCTGGTACATGTACAATCAAGTCCTGGGGAGGGATCCACTCCTTCATGTAGGCACCCTGAAATTTCTTCGTTTTTCCGGAATCCGGTTTTGGGAGTTTTTCCTTACCGCGAAGGGGGGTCTAAGGGCAGGGATGCCAGTATAGCTTAGTCAGTCTGTTAGTTCATTTTATTATTTTCCTATTGAACTCTATGTATTCATGATACTTTTGAGTTCATGTTTTGTAACCCATCGAGACGACTGTTGTTGTGATTTTAGACTATACAAATAAAATTGAATTGAATTGAATTGAATTGAATTGAATTGAATGGATTATTAGGGTGAATTTCTCTATTTATTTTAGAAATTTTCATTTTAGCAAGTTAAAAAACCTCTCTTAGATTTAAATTTTTATAATTTCTCACAGGCATCTTCAAACTTTAGCCAATTAGGGGGCAGCATGCGCCTCTGCCAGTCCGCCCCGAGAACGCTGTGACTACATCAGTAGCTCATCACCAAGAATGAATGAGGAGTGAATGAATAATGGACATACATTGTAAGCTCTTTTAACATCTGGAAAAGTGCACAGCGAATCATTGTGTATCATTATTATTTAGAAGCAGACAATGCACAAATGCAGAAAACTATGCCAGAAAAGCTAATACATTTTCTCAATGTCCTTGAATGACAAAGCAAAACCTACATTAAATATAATTGATATTTTATGTGCCATTCTACATAAAACAATTGGCAAAATGAAAATGTTGCCGTTTCAACTCTTGTTTTGTGGCAACAACCCCAAGCCAGCAGGAGGTGCTACAGCAGCTTAAAAAATAAAAATATTTGTTTTATTTGTATTGTTGAATTATAATACTTTGTAAAAACTACATTGTGAACTTTTTTATGCTCTTCTCTGTCTTTTCGAATGTTTTCAGTTCTATTTTCTATATTTCTTTTTTTGATTGCAGTTGTTTTCAGAAAAATAAAGCTTATGAATTTAAAATATGCTGTCCTTATCTCTGTTGCAGTTTATTTTTGGTATATTAATTTGTAAAAATGTAAATTAGTTTTTAAATATGTGAGTCCATTGGCATAGTTTAGTCGTACACGCCAGTAAAAATGTAAGGATGTTTAAAACGAAAGCAAGTTTCTGGTGCGTCCTGTGGCGAGTTATCATTTTTAAAGAAATAACTGAAATGCGCAATTCCGCCACTAGGAGGAGCAAAGGAAAAGCTTAACAGGTGAAACAACATAACTCTGCATGTGCCAAAAACCAAACCTAACAGCTCTGCGTCTGGGTAGGCAGTAGTCTGGTTCCCTGTGAACTTCATCACTGAAGGATGATCAGTAGTGACACCCTAATGATCAAAATGTTGTCAAAAAGAAAAAACAAGTTGAAGTGAAGTCCTGAGCTTTCCAGGAAAATGGAAAGCGTTTTATTTGTCCACAGAGCTGAATACAAACCTGCAAGCTTGGTATTTCATCAACAGTTTCTCCAAGAATATAACATTCAGCACCACTATGAGACTCTCCCACAAAGAAAAGTTTCACCATTTGCAATTGAAAAAGGTTAGCAACTGTGGCTGGAAAGATAAATAGCCATCTGGTTTACTGCAGCCGTGGCGTCAGTGATGGAGCAGACACCTAGCTACCTTATTGCAGACAAGTTGGAGCAAACATCCGATCCATTTTCTGATGGCGAACTTATTGAAAAATGCTGAAGGCTGCAGAAGTCTTGTTCCCAAGCAGTCGACCTTAAACGACTCTGTCAGAATTACGATCAGATCCAACATCTCTGAAACATGGGCAGTAGGCTGCACGATAGAGGAAAACTTGCGATATGCGATATTAGTGATCAATATTGCGATAACAATAAATTTCCGGTAAATAAACAAATAGAAAAATAAACAAAAACATCATTCCCATTTCATTGCAACAGTTTAAAAATTATACTCCAAATGACCCTCATCGACATGGGGGACAAACATCTAACATAATAGACCTCCATCTGATTGGTCAACAATGGGAAGGCGTCCATCTGATTGGTCAAAGCATAAAGGGATTTATGTGATTCGTTAAATGCTTCAAGCTGCTAGAAGATTGTTTTGACACATTTTGGGTTTGCGATTTATTGCGATATTCGCCGTCTTTTGCGATATGCATATTGCAGAGCTGGATATTGCGATAACGATAAATTTGCGGTATATTGTGCAGGCCTAATGGGCAGCCATATGAAGGAATTTATTTATTTATCATTTATTGTATTTTCAGTCACTATTGATGAAAGCACCAACATCACAGATATGTACAGCTGTGCATATTTATTAGAGGTGATGAAGAGACATCACAGTGGAGTTTCTGGTGTTGATGGACACAACAACCACTGATGACATAGTCAGCTCTCTAGTTACTGTGCTGGACAATGTTGGAGTGAACTGGTCACATTAAGTAATTTTGGTCACTGATGGTGCTCCATCAAAGGTCAGGAAGAAGGCAGGTGTTAGGGCTGTGACAATAACCGCATCACCGCTGTGATCACCGCACTTTCTTTTGTTGAAAGTTTTGCATATGGTGCGTGATTGGAACTATAATAAACACATTCATCTTTGCTGATAATTTACTTTCTCTGCTAGTCCTGTGTTCAGACTTCAAGGGTTTCTATGGGAAACCTTTTATCACTCTTCTCCTACTCTCCTCGTCGTACCCGCCTGCGCGCGCACGTGGCTGTCACTGTCTAGAGAAGCGTGGCACGTGCGCACTCTACTTACACACACACATGTGCGCTGTTTCAGAAACACACACACATCCTCATTCTTCCAAAGAGGTTTCTGTCTTTCGAGGAAATAGGACAAATTTATTGCGTTCTAACTATTCATTTCCATTACAAGCTGCGTGCGTTCTTGAGTGCGCGACACGGCTGGGGGGGGGGGGGGTATATTACTGTTCTCAGTCACTCTGTAACACCAAACATGAACGCTCGCTGTTAGATTTCCATAAAAGTCACTACATGTTTTGTTTGGGAATTATTCTGTGCAGCGCAAAGTTACGTGTCTGTATAAACAACGGCGGAGCCTCCTGCCCCATGTTCTTCATGGGTGACAGGCTTCATGGCTACCAGAAAGGCGACAAAAAAGTGTCTGCAGTCTTGTTTATTCCTGGGCAATATATAATATTCTGAGAAGATGTCTGTACCAGAGAGCACAGGTGAAGCCTCGCATGCAGCTAGAGAGCAGAAGAATCAACACGCAAATCAAACACACGTGTGCGCGCTTCTTCCTCCTAGTCCTGCACAAGACGCACCGCGCTCACAAAGTCACAGTCAATCTACAACACCTACATAGTTAGTTCATTAGTTAGATAGGTAGTAGTTAGTTGTTACCGTTATTTGTTAATAAAGAATAGTACGTTGTAATTGTATTTATTTCCAATGCAGTCGCCGGGGGATTTTGTGTTTTGTTTTTGTTTTGTTTATGTTTGTTTTGTTTTTTTTTTGGGGGGGGGGCACGGTTAACCGCGACACCGCGCCCCCTGGTGGTTCATCAAAAATACGACACCGTCACAGCTCTAGCAGGTGTTGCCACAAAATTCAGGCAGAAACCAGGAAAAGATTCTTATAATAATGAATGATAGTAATTATGGACATTTCATTGTGTTTTGCACACTTGAATGACAGTAAATGTGTTTCTGCACAGGATTTGACTCCTGATATTGACGATCTTGTGAACTTTCAGGAGAAAAGGAGGTTAACTCCAAACTCTTATGTTCACAAATGTTTACAAGTTTAATTCAGTGTAATTTTGTCATCGTTTGGACGTTTACATTTTAGGAAGATGTTTCATTTTATTCTGTAGCCCCTCTTGAATTTATTATCAGGATTGCTTCAGTGTCAGATTTAAAATATTCAGTCTGTATAAAATTGAACAAACCAATATTTTTTAAAGTGAAATTAATTTTATTTAAGATCCATTGGCCTCTGTGAATGAATGTGTAATAAGAATGATTAGGCTACCATGTTGGTTGAGGCATGTTTTCCAATTGGGTAAAAAAACAAGAATAAAGCTGTTATTTTGCCTTTACGTTACTGGTCCGGCCCACTTGAGATTAGACGGGTTGAATGTGGCCCCCGAACCAAAATGAGTTTGACACCCCTGCTTTAAACAGACTTTACTTTACTGCAGTAAACTCTGATTTTTGTGACTATCGATAAGGAAAGCGCATCCTGAACTCATCATTTGTGGTAAAAAGCAGTTCAGCTGAGGATCCTCAGGACCTGAGCGCTGGCCTTCACTCTGGAGCAGCACAGGCGCCTCCTGCTTGGCATGACAGGAGCAGCGGCGGTATTTCCATGTGCTGCCCAGAGTCAGCTGCAGTGCTGCTTGGCAGGTCACTCGCATTCCCCCAGAACCCCACCCGAGCGGCCTGATGGGGAGGAAATACCAGTGGGTGCTGGAAAAACCTCTGAGAAGAGCGCAGATATTCTTCAACTCCTCAGTGTTAGTCAGCAAAGGATCTGCATGGCCTCCTCTTCCTCTTCTCCTCTAGAAACTCCCTTGTCTACTGTTAGAACCTTCAATGTGACCCTTCTAGATATTAGACAGTGATCTCCCTGTCTCGGCTTTAGAGAACAGGTTGTACAAAACTGAAAACTTTTTCACTTGTTTTTAGTCTGTTTTACTTGCTGGTCTGTTATTAATCATCATTTTCTGAATTTCCTCTTTTTGATGAAGACAATGAACTGTTGCTTTGTCTTGACACAAACAAGCTGATTTAAAGGCCCAAAAAAGAAAAAAAAAGTCATGTTTCGGGTGCTTTTAACACGTTCTTGTGGCATTTTACTAATGATGGAAGACATACATAAAAACAATTCTACTTAAAACCACATTTCTGTGTATTTCTTTGTTGTGAATCAGGAGCAGATGAAAAATGAAGTTTGAATGAAAAAGACGTAGAAAACAAGCTGAACAACCACGAGCTCCCTGCTCTGCTTCATTCTGATGCATCCTCTTGTAGACGACTGGATCCATGAACCACTTTGTTTTCCTCATGTGAGCTGACATCTGGCTCAGAACTGTACGGCTGGACAGCTTTGATACTCCTCGCCATTTTCCTTGAACAGGTAATGTTCGGTTGAGGGTGTGGAGGAGGAGCTGTAGGTTAGCAGGGGAGACCGTAAACAGAGAGCTCTCTGTCATGGGTTCAACCTTAGATTTGAACACAAGTTTACATGCTTAAGCTGTTTATCAACCAGGAAAAGTACAAACAGACACAGTAAGGATTAGCCAAGTATTGGTCCAGACAGTTAAATTTAAAAAAATCTGAAGACTAAAAACAAGGCAAGTACCATAAACATGCTGATTTCCCCTCACGTCATTAGTTGTGGAAAGGATGGCATGTTCCTGCTTTAGGATGGATCTCATGAACATTTTGGTTTTTTTAAATGATTAGATAATAATTAATAACATCACATTAAAATGTGCTTCCACTGCCACTCCACAAATAACTTAATCTAAATCTGAACACTAGTCTTGCTAAAGCAAACTCCCAGAAGCCCCTGCTCTGCCTCTGAACTTGCAGCTGGTGCTTCAGCGCCTATGGTGTCGTTCCAAGTGCACAGATTGAGTTTCCCCTGCATCTGCACCGACCACATGTGTGCATCTGACATGGCTAATATGGTTAATCCTGTGGCACATATTCAGACATCCACTCTGGACTTGGGTGTGTGTTTCTGCAGTGGTTGCAGGGAATCAACAGACCTAATCCTCTGTTTGACCCGTTACCAGAGCCGCTAGAGGCTCATTTGCCAGAAATGCTTAAATTATGAGCTGTTTCAACCTGGACACTTGCTGGAGAGCTTGTTATGTCGATTTATGACACTCCATTCTTGGTGGAAATAAGATAATAGCTGCAAAAAAAGCAGGAGGTTACTGTGGAAACATGGCATTACCCAGAACCCAAACAGCACCTAACAATTACGAACAATTATGTTTCCTTTACAAGCTCCACAGTTCCACACTGCTTTTGTGCCCTATTTCAAGACTTTTTGTGTATTTGATAGTGACGTGCGGTGAGGTTCACGGCTGGTGAGGCACTGACATCTTCAGTCAGTTTTACAAACATAGGACCCTTCAGAGGAGCAGATTCACCATTTGATTAGCAACAGTTAAAGTGTTGTTTTAAGTTTCTCTTCATCAGTTTTATTTCATTTACAAACTGTAGCATTTTTTTTAACTTATAAATAAAGTCTGTGTGCCGTTCCTTCTGATGAAACACGGGGAGAACCTGCCTGTAGAAGGGTTCAGTTTCTTTTTTCAGTTTTAAAAGTCTCTCAGTGGAGATCACTGCCAGTGACATGTCTAAACAAAGTTTAGATCTTCCATTTAGAAAATGATATTAAACAATATTAAAGAATAACTGGACTTGACTTGCTATTACTATTTCTATTTTTCTTTAGCAGTGGTTTTACATTCTCTGGGATCACCAGCGCCCTCTGCCTTGAGGCACATGTACTGCATGCCTTACCTAGTGTATTTCTAGTGCACAGTTTTTTTGCGCATAAAAAATAATAAATGGGTCACAAACTGGTACCAATGTAATCAAACAGCTGGCTAGAAATAGACAAATGCACTTTTTTTTAAAGCGTCTTTTATGAGGATGGAAAGAAACGCAACAGTAAAGGGCACGCGCTCATGTCTGTCTGTGCTGCGCAGTCCGGATGTAGGTGAGGCATGGGCGGCTGGGGCCTCACCTGCCGCTTTCTCGTGTTCTTGAACAGGAAATTCATATATCCACTTAGTTATTTAACCAAGAAAAATTTGGAAAACCCAAACAGAAAAAAAGTAATCATAGAATAGACATGTCTAAAAAATAATATTTGATTTTTATTTAAAAAAAAAAGTATATTAGGCTTATTTAAAAAAAAACTTAGTTGTGAATTAATGCTTTATAAATAAACTCTGTTGAATCTGATGAAGTAAAACCACTTCAATGTTTACTTTTAAAAACCTGTAACCAAATCTAATGTCTCCATACTAACGACAACTTAAAGCTCAGAAAAAATATTCCTGTTCCCCAGCAGCGGTGGACAGACAGCTCATCTTATCCTGGCTCCTCATTTGCATTTAGATGAGCCCATTAAGACCCATAAACTCCAGCATTGCCCGCCTCGCCAGTTTCCCCAAATTCTTCATTTGACTAAAAAATAATAATAATAATAATGTGTGAAGAATTCACGGTGAAGGAACCTCCTGCTCCTTGCTCATCCTTCATCTGCCTCCTGAGCTTTTCTTTCAAAAATCATCCCTGTGCGAAAAATCTCATTTCACGAGCGCTCATGCCTGTACAGAACTAATAATAAAAGCGGATGGAGGTCAGGAAAACTGTCAAAACAAAAGGCCCGAGCTGCAACGGAAAGGCCACAGTTTGATGCTTTTTATGGGCAGGTGTCAGAATAGTTTAGCAAAGCAGAATTAGACATGTGCAAGAGACATTTAAGTGGACAGGATCATGAATAACCTGTCAAACAAGCGAGTCAAGAAGAATTTGCAGCCCATCATGTTTAAAACCAAAATAAAGCAGTGCGTTGCATTATAATAATCCACAGTAGGGCTGCACGATATGAGGAAACCTTGCGATCTTCGATATTAGTTAGCTAACCCTTGTTTCCTTCATGTCGAGCCCCTTTAGAAGCCAACATGTGCAGCAAACGCCATTTCTTTTGTATTTCATTCTGTTAAAATTGTCAAAATTGCGATAAATGTTCTTTGAACCTAACATGGTAATGCTTATCATGGCTAACAAATTAGGCTGATGCTAGCAACATTCCTTCAAAGTTTTAACGGTCTGAAGTTCCACGACCAGATTTCTAAGAAGTAAAAAAACGGTTCAGTTTGGAAGATTGACGGAGAACTGGGCTGAGTGAGTGTGGCGTCACCCATAGAGTGTGAGTGTGGCGTCACCCATAGAGTGTGAGTGTGGCTTCACCCATAGAGTGTGAGTGTGGCGTCACTCATAGAAAATGGCTTACTTACGGCTCCAACCAAATGAAGTCAATTCAATTACCAATTTTTCGCAGCGTCACTAAGCAGTGATTGGTCCAAAATCTGTCAATCAAACATTTCTAACGTTGGGCCAGCAGACACAACATACTTTTATTAAGGTATCTTTATAATGTGAATGACTCGCACTACAGAAAAAATATTAAATAAATTAGGATTAGTGAAAACGTGCTTAAAAAAAAGGTAGTTCAGCAAGAATGGTTACTCTAACAAATATATTGATATCAATGATATTTCGGCTTCTTGGAGTGAGGGGTGGGGAGGGTATCACTCAGTCTAGTTCTCTCACATGCTGCAAACAAGGCCCTACAGGCACAAAACATGAGGTGTGCCCTTTTTGCTTTGTTTGCAGCACGATCCTTAGTCCAGCCGATGGTACTGTATATGTTGCAAAATGTAGCACAGCTTATTTGACGTAGTGGAGAAAATGAGTCTGAGGTTTATTTTTGAAAATCGAGTGGCTCCTTTCTGCATTTTGGTAGATTTCTTCCCGTCTGCCTCAGATCGTGGAAAGTGACACATTTCAACCCCATTAGAAGGGAAATCGACTCAATAGCTATCTCTAGGTCTTTAGTGAACGTGTTTCTCCTGAATTGTGACGCTGGGGGATCCGTATGTCCACAGTCAACAACTACAATGAGTCCTTTTCACTTATGCGACACTTCCACAAGAAGTGGAAACTGAGTTAAAATGATTTAAAGTGAACACAGCACACAAGGACCGATTATTATGAATACATTTTTGTATGTATGTTTTGAGAATCAACAACAAAGCTCTTGATATTTCCTGTTGGGCCTTTAAAGCCACATTTATAGAGCACTAGAATAATAAAGACAAGAGGAAGAGGAGGGGAGGAGGAGGAGGAGGAGGAGGAAGAGTGGTTCAGATTTCATTACATTCTCGACATGAGTAAAATGCCTGCGAAGCTCCTGCCTTTTCGCCTCCCTGGTCCCTGCTGGGTGTATGCACTGCAAGCACACAAACGCATTCATTTTCCCACTCCATCCCGCTCTGTCTGCTGCTCCATCACACACAAAAGAAAATCCATGTGGAAACATTTAGGCTTTTTTGGAATGAATTTGTCCCACAGGACAGTTCAGCTTTTGCAGCACTGAGATGCAAATGAAAGCAAAAACATTAAATATGAGGATCAACAGTTAAAGGGGATTTTTTTGGTAGATATTTCAGAGTTAAATGGTTTTGTATTGACGATTGAAGAGAATTTCTTCAAACTCGTTTAATATTTATGTGAATAAACATTATTTATTGACTTGAGATGAGGAGACCCAAACAAATAAAGCAACACAAACACGCTGCCTGCATCTGCCTCACAGCGGCCGCACCACATCACGCTCAGGCACAGACATGAAACCGATGGACAGAAGAAAAACAAAAAGAAAGGGCAGAGCACTGATATTTGTGATGATTTCACCAGGGCGCCATTGTTCCAGAAACCAGACGCACATCAACAGGCTACAACACAAATGGACTGAGTGGAAAAAAGCTTTCTACAACAAGCACAGCCACTGCAATATCAACAGGTGTGGCTTTTACCCTTCTGATTCAACAAATTAACTTTTACAAACGTGCAAATGCAAGCTTAAGCTTAACTAATTGCTCTTTTTTAATGTTCTTATATATTTTGCTGTAAATTAAAAAAAAAAAGAAAGTATCATGAGGTGGCCATGGTGCCGCGGTAGGGCGGTCGACCTCTCATCAGAGGATAGCAGGCTTGAATCCCGCCTTGCCCGCACAGGCGTCAAAGTGTCCTTGGGCAAGACACTGAACCCCAGTGTTTGGCAGCGAAGCCCCCATCAGTGTGTGATTGGGTGAATGGGACTGTAAAGCACTTTGGGCCTTCTAGGAAGGTAGAAAAGTGTTATACACGTATACTTTAACATATGATCACATATGTGTACTTACTTTGAAAATAATCAATAAACTAATACAAAAATCTTCTGACCTCCAGTAACCAAGTCCTTTTATGGATGTATGTATGCTGGAGACATTGGTTGTTACTCGCCACTTTGCACAAAGAGGGCATGCTCCAGCCCAACCAGAAGAATAGCCGTGTCAGGGGGCCCAGCATGGGGCAACACCCCCGGGGAGCACCCAGCCACAGACAAGCAGGCATGAGCCAGCCCCCCATGAGAGACCCGCCCCACGCTCCAGGCAGCCACCCACCCAGCCCACGGTTGGTCCAGGAGAGAGCAAGGCAGGGGTCAGCCCACCCCTGCCCAGGAGGAAGACACCCAAGAGAAGTGGGGGTCCCCAAAGAGCGTTGTAAACATGACCCAACCAGGCTCACCCACTATTGGACTTTTGATGTCCAACGCTCGAGAGCAAGGATCTGTCTCGAAAGTGGACCCACCCCTCCCACGGACAGCCTCCCCAGGACAAGGCCAACCAGCCCGTTGGCCCAGATCCCATGGCCATGGTAGGTGTCGCCCAGAGCCACCACAGGCCCCAAGAGGGTTGCAACACTCTGTCCCAAAGCCAGAGAAGGAGTGATCCCAGCCCCAAGTGCAGCCCATCCGGTGCAGGTGAAACCCCTCCCTGGGGTGCGACCCCGCGCCAGCCCCCCCAGCACCAGCAAAAAAAACAACCCCCCAAGCCAAGCCAGATCCCCACCCAACTGTGCCATCCAACCAGGTGTACAGAACTTCAGTGCAAGCATTTAATTATTGGGTAAATTACCATCACAGTGCTCACAAATGTCTGAGATTTGAGACCCATCTTTAACTCAGAGGTGAATTTCTAATGAACTCCTGCCACGTCGCAGAACTTATGCCCTAGAAAACAACAGGTTTTTTGATTTAGGCTAAAAGCAGTATAATCATTAAAAGACCACTGGGACTGCGTTGACAATAGAGGAAAAGATGATTAGAGCAGGCCTTTAACATTTTTTTGTTTTGTTTTTTAATAGATGGATAACATAAGACACTAGGATAAACCATTTTTTGTGGAACTGGATACCTGTGTTTATGTTTTCCACCTTCATGCTGAGATCACCATGACAAGACATGACCCCAGCAAATTAGATTTACCTGGAAAACCAGATCAACTGAGCTTCACAGTTCCAATTTAGTGAGGAGCTGTGGGGGGGGGGCAGTCTGCTGCTACCTTCTCACCTGGATTTAAACAGAGAAATGACAGTAATTGGAACTAAATTACAGAAAAGCACCAAGGTTTGTGCTAAAAGATACAAAAACAGTACTTTTTGCATAACAAGCCCCTCTAATTTTTCCACCGTAATTAGCTGAAGTGGAAGTGAGAGTGTTTGGATCATTAATGAAGAGTGTACAATGATTGCTGCGAGCTGCTGCTGTCAGCTTAAACTCTCACCGGTGATCAGCTGAGCAGGCACTGACAAATCCTTAGATTCAGCTTCATTTCATCTTCAAATCAGCGGCAACTCACCTGTTTTTCTCAATCTTTTGTTGGGGGATTAGTTAAAAAAAAGGTTAGTAAATAGGGGAGAAAAATTACGCCTTCCTATTTAATTTAATGTTTGAGTAAATGAGTCTACAACTATTTATGTTTTAGAATTCTGTGCAAACAAAAGGTGTTCTGCAAACTGAAGCATTTTGATCTAAAAACATGTTTTTATGGGTTAAGTTTTCCACCAACCAATGAGAAATTTCCTAAAGAAACTCAAAGCAGTTGCATGCTTACAGTTTACTTAAAAAATATTTTAAAAAGTTTTTTTTCAATGTAGAACCACAAAGAAATTTGCATTTGATGCAGCTATGACTGACAAAATAAAAAAACATATTTCGCTGTACATGAGAACAGATTGTGTTTGCAGAAGCGTCAGGAGGCTTCATGTTTATCAGATGAATGAGGACCCAGGTGTGTGTTTGTGTATGAAAACAGGATGCCGGAAAAAGATTCAGGGAACTGAGAAGTTAAACCAGTCAGGACACAGACATCCTGAGCTGTTTCACAGGGAAGACACGCACGCACACACGCACACACACACATACACACACACACACGCACACATGCATGAAGGTGATGACATTTTAACACAAAAAGGTGCACACGCTCTGTGGAAACTGGGAGAAAAATGGGTCAATGGATAGAAGTTTAGGAAGCGGCCTACAACTCCCACAATCCCACAGGGAGCCCAATGACTCCCTTTAATACAAAGAGGACAGTAAAAACCAACATATTTCAAACCTTCATGGACATTTTTAACAGCATTTGTTCAAAGTCAAAGACAGATTTAACACAACTACAGCTTTTAAATGCTCTCCTGCTAGCATACAGTCCCTCACACCCCCAGTCAAACATTCCTGGTGGAATAAAATAGTGAGAAATATTGGAGCTTTTCAGCCGTACAGTTTTAAGCGGCATTGGCTCAGGCGGTTGAGCAGGTCGCTCAACGTTGTGTCCTTGGGCAAGACACTTCACCCTCCTTGCCTCCAGGGCAGCTCCACCGGTGTGTGAATGTGCATGAATGTCCCGTTGATGGTTAGAGGGGCCGTAGGCGCAAACTGGCAGCCACGCCTCTGTCAGTCTGCCCCAGGACAGCTGTGGCTACAACAGTAGTTACCATCACCAAGTATGAATGAGGAGTGAATGAATGATGGATACACTATACATGCTTTAAGGGTCTGGAATCCATTATTAGCCAGCCGCCAGCTCAGATGAGGAAAACAAAGATGTACATGAATCTATTTGTCTGCAAGTAGATGCTTTAGAATGGAGAGAACCAGGGAGCTTGTGTATATTCTACATAAAAAAAACAATCTTTTTCAAACAATGCTCCTGATTCACAACATTTTGGGGGGAAAAAAAGTCAGAAATGCAGCTTCATTTTTCTATACATGTCCTCCATAATCAGAAAATTGCCACAAGAACATGTTCAATACTAGGGGTGTAATGGGCTCGCGTCCGCATGTTACTGTTGACATCCTCACTCTCACCTCCGTCACCTAATAGCTGTTGAACCTCCTGCAATGAGGTTTATGACCGTGGTCGGAAAACGCAGGCGGATCCTCCTTCGGGGTTCACTTCCCCGTTCGGACCCTCAGAGCCTCCAGAGCAGGTAAATAAAAGAACCAGTCTCCGTTCTTTTAGAGGAAACCGTTTTTATTACTGTTCCGGCAAACTGAGCAGCACACCCTAAACGTGCGCTCACACACACACTCCTGCGCTGCCACGCTCTGCCCCCCCCCCCCCTTCCTAAACGCGTGCGAGCGCAGACAACATTGAGCGTCTCTGCGGAAACTCGCAGTTAACATTAGTGCCGCCTTGGCGCAAAGTTAATACATTTGGGGGGTAAAAGTAAACAAACAAACAAACGAAAAATTGAAACGGTACAAAAGTGATCCGAACCGAAATTGCTGTACCGAAACGGTTCGGTCCAACTACGAGTACCGTTACACCCCTAGTAAAGACACAACTTTTATTGCAGTGGGTCTCTGATGAGGCCAACAAGAATGATCAAACTGAGGCTGTTTTAGGTTTGTACTTGAGTGGAATTTGATTTATATCATTTTAGGTTTAGATTACATAACTGAATGAAGAGCATCAACATCATAGTGCTTTTGTGTTTTGCTCTGATTTAGTCTCGCTGGTGAATGTGTAGTGGTGTGGGTCTAAAAGGTGGGCTGGTCTGTAAAAGTAGTGCAATTTAGAGAATATTTCTGATCAAAATATGTGATACGACACAGAACCGTAACAAAATGTATTGCAATGCTGCTGATGTGTCCCAGTTCCTTTCATTCAGCTTGGTTTGAATTGCATTTTTTTGCATTTTTGTCTACGACTCGAAAAAACACTTCTTTGTCTCAAGGTACTCAAGGTTTAGTTACATGAAAATCCTCACGTGGCTAACTCTGCAAACCCACTATAAAACATCATCTGAGCAGAAATGTAATAATCTCAGGCAGAAATTCCAGCTAGCTGATCCAGAACCACAATCAACCGTTCTCTGATAAAGAAAACAATCCAGTCCCTCGTCTAAACGCTTCATCTGCAGCTCAAAGACCCGTGGCCGCTCGAAGAAAGGCACCTTGCACTGGAGGTATGTATAACAGGGATGAGTGAGCTGGTGCAGAGGAGCAGAACAGGCGGTTGTCAAAGACGGTGGCTTCACGAGGAACATCAGTCAAAAATACAGATAAAAACCTGTTGTAACAGGAATATCTATCCAACACAAGACACCTTCAGTTCTCATCTGATAGCTCAACTGTTGGATAGGTCAAGTAAAAAAAATAAAGATAAAAAAATTCCTTGTGTTGTTAACTGTCCTTCCCTCTGTGAGGAAATCTGATCCATCAGATGAGTGAACACAAACAAATCTGGAAAAATTTGTGTTGGATAGTCTCTGAAGATGGAATTTCAAAGAACAGAATGAGTTTAATCAATTTTTTTGTTTGTTGTGTGGTAAGAAACATGTCTGCGCAGGATTTTCTACGTTATTTTCACAGACATACTAAGCAGTAATGCTGTTGGGCTTTAGGCTCTTTCTCTTGCAGAAAAGTAACACTGCAGGTTAAATTGCACTAAATTCAATACAAAAACTGCATCAATATCTGCAATGACACCATCCCAACTCCATCTGAAACTGGACCTGGAAGGCTCCAAGCGCCCCGACACGGCCCTGTGTTCTGCTCCGTCAGCAGCTGTTGCTGCGCTCGGAGGCCCCCAGGTGAAAGGCAAACACAAAATAAGAGGAAAGCGGTCTGCATTGTGCTGCACTCGTTTCTGTATTAGGTTTCATCTATTCATCACATTCTAAAAAGTCCCCTCCCAATCCTGGATCACAGATGCTATTCCTCCCCAAAGACATCTGCAAATGAAACGCTGCCAACAGCCACAACCCACGGTCCTGAGTGGAAAAGAGCCAGAAAACTGCTCTCCCTGCATCATCCACTGAAGTTAGGATGTATGGATAATAACTGCATTCAGGCCTCGAAAGAAGATGCAAAGAATTTTGACTAACAAAATTGATGATTGAAGGAAAACTATCTGTAGGTATTCCCTTTTCTTTTTTAACAGTCCTATCAAAATTGATTCAAAACAAAGTTTATAAATATGACCTTTTTGTTTTTTCTGCATACAGAAAGATTCACATCAGTGCTGAAAAATATACTGACATTTACTGGAAGTGCAATAAATATACATTACATATTCTCTTTTGTGTTGGCTATTATTAATGTAAAGTGACACCGGCATTATATATGTATATATATGTATATATATGTACAGTAACCATGTGATATTCAATCATTTGCGAAACAATCATTCAAAGATCAGTAGCATGAAAACGAAAGCAGATCAACTATTGGACAAAAACTAAGCATCTTGTCATTTCACTGCATTAACAACATTTATTTTAAATTACGTCTATTAATTCTACTATTTTATGGGGAGCCGGTTTAGCTCGTGCTGGTTTGCGGCGCCTTCCGTCCGTGAAACCAGGGTTCAAATCCGGGCTGCTCCCTGTTCCCTTCTCTACTTCTGTGCCGGTCCCAAGCCCGGTTGCTTTGAGAAGGTTGCGTCAGGAAGGGCATCCGGCGTAAAACATTGCAAAATTTACTTGTTCGCTGTGGCGACCCCTGATGGGAAAAGCCGAAAGAGAAAGAAGAAGAATTCTACTATTTTATGGCCAATCTTTTCTAATTTTACCAAAAAAACTTTACCAGGCTGTAAATACATTTATTTTGAGTAAAACATCTTTTTTGAAATGGGAGTAAATGGGGAATTTGTTCTCGATGCTGCCAACCCCCAGTGGTCATTCCAGGAACTGCAATATTTTGTCTCCTGGTTGGTTTAAATGCTAGGAATGGAAGTCAGGGGGCTTGCTTCTAACATAGGTGGGAGTCTCAGGTATTTAAACAAAACAACACATTTTGTGGCCAATGCCACCAATATCATGATCGGGATTCTGAGATTATTCGTACATTTTCAGATGAACGTTGCTCCACAGCAGAATTTTACAGGACCACCCTTTAAATTTAGGGCTAACCAAAGTTTTGTATTGCCTTTTTTCAAGGGTACAGCGATGCATGGCAAAGTGCAGAGGTTTTGAAAGTAAAAATGGTACAAAACTACAACATTCAGGCCGATACAAAAAGCAATTTTCAGGAAACAATGAAATGAACAACACTTTCAAAGAACAATGAGGATCTGCACCATCTACCCCCCAGTAACTGAAAAACTTTGATGCCCAAAAACTTTTCTCCAGTAATGTTTTTTTTATACTGATCTGTAGTTCCAGAAGAAGCATGTGAACCACTGCAGCGTCTTCTGGTCTGCCCTCCTCCATTAGCCTCCTCTTTCTCACTGGCCAGCGGGACTCCCCACCTCCAAAAATCCTTCCTGCTGCCTCAAACAACACTAACACGCTGCAGAACAAACCCTGTGGACAGGGTCTCTCCTGCTCGTCTCCACACCGGAGGCCCCCCACCACCCCTTGTGTCTACATCCCTCACTTTCCCTCTTCATCTCTGACAGTTTGCCACGACATGCTCTCCCTTCTGTCTGCTGAGCGTCTACCTTTCTGCTGCAGCCTCTTTCATCCTCTATTTGATCTCCAGAGCTTCCTCCTTCCCTTGCTCGTCTGCCTGACCTCAATATGCTGCAGCCAGAGGGTATTCAAAGCAGGACCCCCCCCCCCCCAATCTGTGAGAGCCAGCAGTTGTTGTTTTCTTCTGAATTCTGAACCTGCACTTCAGACCGGTCAAGATTTTTTTTACCGTGATCTCAATGTGCACCAGAGGAAGCACATGGTTTCCCCATCAGGTGTGGGCTCAAATAAGTCAGTCCACGCCCCCCCCCCCCCCTCACACACTACAGAACCTTTAAGAACTATCAGAAACTGAGCGGTTGTGAGGCTGTGAAAGGAGGAAAGGCTGAACGACAGGCCATAAGGAGCTGCACATCTATTTGTCTTTACTAAAGAGGCTCAGAGAAATTACGCAATTAAGCAATCCAACATTAAGAAAATGATAAAGTCTGTAAGCTTCCATAAGGAATAACTGACCCCAAGTCACCTCACAAACTCAAAGAACATCGTTTTTCTTTTAAATACCTCAGCCAAGGCTTTTGTCAGTCTGTCTGCCATCTAAATAAATCCCACTGATGCTGTAGACAGATTCAATCCATTTACCTGTAAAGGAAGCCAGGAAGCAGCGTCTTGTTAGAGGTGTCTGTCAGCTCCTCGCCTCCCCCCGAATGACCTCCAGACTGTCTGAGAGGCTGCCGTCTCCGGCTGCCTCCGTCCACACACGTGGGCCGGCTCATAAGCGAGATCCTCCCAAGCAGCACACTTGCTTCGTCTCCATAATTCAGGTGAACGACTTTAGAGCTGCTGCATTATTTAGCCGTGGCACGGTTGCTGTGGCCAGTCCCTCCTGCTGATCCAAATCTGTCACTTCACCTCACACTATGCTGAGGGTGACAGGGCCCTTCTGGGCAGACACACATACGCATGCAGGCGGACACAGAGCCGACACGAGGACGCACAAACCTTTGTGTGCTTCCCACTCCACAAAAAGTCAGGGCAACATTTTATGGACTCACAAAGACCCTACAAATGCTCCAACACATCCCTTATTAAACCACTTCTAAGCTATTATTGAACACCTGCACAAATTCTAGGATGCAATAAAACTCAAATAGGACATATTTAAAGCTTTAAATGATTTTATGTGCGAAGGATGGAGCAAATAAATGGATGGCCTCTCCCTACCCCTGTTTTGTATCATCTGACCACTTGAGGGGATCAGTGATTTATGTTTGGGCTCGGATTTCTCATTTTGATGGCACACTTTTAAATGACTTTTGCCCTGAGCAGGTTGACAGAGCGCCACACAAATCCACCAAGGCATCATCGTGGGTCTGCAGACGGAACACCCTGCTGCCAAATCATCATCATCATGGGGAGAAGTAGATGTGAGCACCATCCAACTTCAACCTACGGCAGGTGAGCCACTGGAAGTAGGTCGGTGCTGTTTGCAGTGTTTGCGGTCTGTCAACTAAAAAGAACTTTTAACACAACAATGGTTAAGGAGAAAACATGGCTGCATTTGTGAATTATGGTTGACCCTGCAGATATGAGAATTTGCTAAGATATTGTCCTTCAGAACAACAACTCCAAAAAAGATAGGCTTAAGCTTTCATTAAATGCCTCACTTGCTAAAATCGGAGCGTTGAATCACAGTAGCAGCTACGCTAACATTTTATGGTGGCCTGAATGGATCAATTTTCAAGGATCAGTGCAACAACAGCTTAGAGCAGGGGTCGGTAGGCAACCACAGTTGGCAGGCAGACGGAAAGACCGTGGCTAGCGAGGTTGTCGTGATTTTGTATTTTTCAGATTTTATTTTTTGAAAAAAGGGTTTGATTGACAATCTCTTCCCACAATGAATGTTTTTCCCCCTATGGCGTCACAGGGAAATAATAATAATGCAGCGCTGTTACTGTGACCCCACCCATCCACATAAATACTGCCAATCTTTTCAAGTAAACTTTATGGTTTCACCCAACGTACATTACTTTACGCATCAACCTTCATAAACGAATAAATTAATACGCACCACAGAGGGAAAAAAACAAAGTTTACCACGTTGAAATGAAAACATTGTAATTATGACCTTGTGTTTTGAAACGGTGAGATGACAGGTGAGGCCACATGAGTATCTGTGGATGGAACCTGAGCGCATGCGTGAGTGGCAAAAGTGTGAAGCTGAGCCGTGAGTTGTTGCACATGAGAGCACATCTGGGGTTTTTTGGTCACGCTTTTGGCAGCTGCCATTTATGAAGTTATGTTTCCATATGGGGATCCTTTACTGGTTTGGTCTGGGGTTGTTGCCGCGGTGCTCGCCCTCCTGGGCGGCTGGGGCTCATCAGTGCAGACTCATGGCTGTGGAGGAGTGGACGCCGGTGCTGTCTGGTGTGGGTGTGTGCAGTGGTGATGTTCTGTGGCTGAGCTGCTCCTGGTATAAGAGCGTCTCCTCAAAGCAGAGCCAAGCCAAATGTCTCTTTCATGAATAGAGTCCTTTATTCCTGCCTGTAGGCATTGTGTAGGGGTCATGGGGTGTATGGAGGGGAGAAGGAGGGTAAAGGGGTAGGTTGCTTTGATTTCTTTTCTTCCCTTTTTTATATTTTGTTTTTTAATTGTAAAGCGCTTTGAGCTGCACCGCATAAAAACCGCTTTTTATTTTAAAAAAAAAAACGATCGACTGACCGACCAATTTGTTGAATAGCAAGGTCAGACTATATCCTGACTTTCTTTCTGTCTTGTCAAATGTCAATATAATTTGTGAAAAGTCTTAAAATGAACACTATATTATATACTATAATTAACATACTAACGAAAAGGTAAAAACATTTTACTTTGTTGTGTTTGACAGGTTCTCCGGAGTTCTCCAGAGCCCGGTTTCAAGTGCTAAGGGTGCAGACTTCCAACAAACTGACTCCTAATTGGTGACAGTGGTTGCCATGGAAACGTTGTATTCAGACAGAGTAGGAACAATCCCTCCTTAGTGGTGATGCCTGGCTCCAAATGGTGACGACCATATTGCAAATAAATGGCGACTGGATTGGCTTCATTTGGTTGGAGCTGGAAGTAAACCATTATCTCCAGTTGATCTAACGCTCACTCCTGTCCAGTTCTCATGTACAGTCAATGACCTCAACTCAAACAAGCTGTCAGGACACGGCTGACGTGTTCAGGTGAGATGATGCTTTTATGGTCAGCGTGGTAAAGCCAGAACTCTGTCATTGAGCATCATCGACAAACATTGTTTGCTAATACTGTATCATTGAGCATCCATAATGTAAATTGTTAATTATTTTGTGTTTTTCCTAAACAGGGCTAAGCCGTTTTGGTTTTAAGTTTACTAAAAGAACAGCAGAAGAAAACCAACCAACTCAAATGTAACATTTACATTCATGCTGCCACTGGAATCATTTTTGGATGCAGCTAAATCCTCAGCTGGAAAACAGTCAACTTTCAGAGCCTGAATCTGTATGTAATCAGCCGGGATGGAAAACATGCTGCCAAAGTTCATCCTCAAACATGTTTGTCTGATTCCCTGTCCCCCTCCTGTTGACTCAGGTTGAATGGTTTCCAACATTCTCCCCACCCTGCCACTCCATTTTCCTTTCATGTTTCTCAGTCTGATTCTCATCCTCTTTATTCCTTCTGTCAAGCTCATCCCAACACCCCCACCCCCCGAAAGCTTTACGTTCCCCTGTCCTCTTTTTTTTTCTCCCTCCTACTCCGTCCTCCATCATTCTACTGCGCCATGGCCATTTATGGGCAGCTAGCTCACAGCAACATCTCCTTCAAGGAGTCGGCGTTTCTCAGCGTTTTAGGTGGAGTCTATCCGTCAGTGAAGAGCCCAGAGTCTGATACCCTGAAAAAACAGGTTTCAGGTCTGATCTGGTTAGAAAACAGCAAAGTCCTTTCCCTGTTCTTTTTGGAGCGTTTCCTATACTCCAACATTCATTTGGTTCGAGGGTAAACATATCCAGCTCAAACATCTGTCAGCGGTCACATTTGCTCTGTGGAGACGCCCCAACTGTTTTCCCTTCATTAGTGTCATTTACCTGACGCTTCCCCTCGAAAGGTCCTCAATTATTCCCATTCTAAGTAAATTTTGTTTTGGAGTCAGAGGCACATTATTAACTTGGTGTCAGTGACAGAAACCCCATGTTAATGAATTCTTGTCTGTAGTGTGGTGTGCGCTGCCGGCTTATGGCCTTGCACATGGGACAGTGTGTGTGTGTTTGGGGGGGGGGGGGGCGGGGCAGACACGTGGTTCTTGTGTCAGGTCACACTTAGGAAGCATATGTTTTTGACGCGCATGATAAATAATGTACCGCTTAGCCGCAAGCATGGCTCCCATGTGCAAGAGCGTGAAGAACTACAGCCGTGGGATTTATCTGCCTTTCTACCACGATACTTGTGCTACATGAATGATGATCAGGCCAGAGCACAGAAATAGAACTGACTTTTCTTTTGTTTACATCTACACTTTACTTATGGAGCTTTTCCATTCAAATTTAAGCTAATGCGTAAGTGAGGGGTTAAGGTCTTGTTCAGCTCTCCAAACAAACATTTGTTTTTTGTGTTCATCCTTTCAGAGAAAATCCAGCTCCCCACAGCTGCACTGTGGCTCCTAAAACAGCATTTCAGGCAGGAAAGCCAAACGTTTGTGTGAGGAAACCACACACCAAAACATCAACCCCATAATCTGGTTCATCGAACATAGAAAATCATAGGGGAAAAAAAAAACAAATGGGAGAATTCCAGCTCAGAAATGACAGAAACTATGTATATAATCCTCAAAGGTCTCGGCTCCCTTTGAGATTTTTTACTCTTAAGTCTGGACACCTTTGTCACCTCAAACTCATCAGCTGCTAGAGACACCAACAAAGTTGGAAAGTCCCTTTCAGCCAAGGCTGTTGCCATGGCAATGCAATTTTGTTCACTGACAAGGATTGATGAACTGGTTGAGTAGAGATGGATGGATGGATGGATGGATGGATGGATGGATGGATGGATGGATTGGATGGATGGATGGATGGATGGATGGATGGATGGATGTGGATGGATGGATGGATGGATGGATGGATGGATGGATGGATGGATGGATGGATGGATGGATGGATGGATGGATGGATGATTGATTGTGACTGATGGTTGCTTAACAAAAAAAAGGAAAAAAAGACAATAAAATTAAACATAAAAATATATTCAATCTATTTAAGATATTGATTTGTAAATGGATATTCAAAAATAGAGAAAACAAAAGAAAATTATTTCACCTGCTTGAAGAAACACAATTTAAATCATAAATAAATATTTACACTTAAATAAAGTATATACGATACATTAAATCATTAAATATAAGAAGCGGAAAAAGCTTGTAGTAGCCCTACTAAATGAAATGATATTTTCATTCATTCGTTCATTTTCTAAACCAGTTTTATCCCATTTAGAGTCACGAGGCTGCTGGCGAAGGCGCAGTACACCCTGGACAGGTCAGTAGTCCGCCACAGAGCCACAATCATACAATCACACATCGATCACATACCCACACACACTCACATCCACACCTAGGGAAAATTTAGAGTCATCAATTCACCTATAAAGCATGTTTTTGAGCGGTGGGAGAGCGAAGTGCCAGAAGAAATCACGCATGTGCACAGGAGGGTATGGTAACTACACACAGAAAGTCCCGCGGTGGGGCCTTTTTTGCTGAGAACAACAGCACTGACCACTGCCACTGCGCCACTGTGCAGTCAATTGAAAATGATTTATATTCAAGCTTATTAAACTAAATATAAAACAGAAAAGTATTCATTTAATATTATTTCCCATGGTGTCAAGTTCTTTTTGGTCTTGATAAACACACAGTAACTGTTTTTTTTTTCTTTTATTTGAGACAGAAACAAAATACTAGTGGTCCTAGGAAGTTAGAGGACATTTTTAAAGCACCAAAGTATCAAATGTAATCTCTGAAGGTTCAACAGGATCACTGAAATTCCTCGATTTTCCTCCTAACACCACAAACTCCTTGGATTCATAAAAAGATATGCAGATACAGTATGATTTTTTTAAGACTTTTTAAAAAACAACTACTATTAGCAAAGAATGAAGGAATCCATCCTATGAAGGCTTTTTGTTGATTCTCAACTTCTTCTGTAATTTACAATAAAAAAACACAAGAGACTTCATAGATTATTGACACAAAACTATTGATTAATGCCGTTGTATTTCTCTTCTTAAAGCCAATCAATTAAACCCTTAGGAAGAATTGAAATGTAAAACTTTCAGTTTGATGTCCTGATTAGCTGAGCAAAGGCTTCCAGCCGTCTTCTGCTGCAGTAATTAAGTGCAGACTCTCCTGCCTCCTCTCACCTGCTGCCTTGCTAAGCACTGCTGACACTCCCTGAAGCTGGCCAATACTTCATTATGGTCTAAGTGAAAAACAATCAATAGCAGATGGCAAAGTCTATGCAGACTTGTACGTCATTGATCACCGGCGAGAAAGAAATGCAGGAAAGAGATCTGGAGGGAAAAAAACTGAACATTTAAACAGAGAGGACGGCTGCAGGATGTGGACAGCAGTTTTTGTGATGAGATCAAGAAAATAGTGAGATACGTATGCAGCCTGAGAGAACGTGATGCAGCACTCTCTCTGCAGCCCTTAAGAGACAGCCAAAATCGCTGTCTGGCATGGAAGTGTAGGCACGGCTGAGGTGGGAGGAGCTAAGAAAATTCAAGCTGCAGCAGCGTTGAAGGACCATGTAGAACGTTGCATTCCTCTGCTGTAGCTCCATCCACACAGTACTTTGTCTGTGAAGGGCTCTGCATCCTTAAGGTGACAAACCCGTACAGACAAAAACATTTTTGCTCTAGTTTGAGACTGATAAGAATACCTTCCGATGGTCTTTATCTACAGCAAAGTCTCATTAAAAGTTTCCGTAAAAATGTATTTGAAGACCCACTTTGAAGAAAATTAGGGGGGGGGGGGGTTGTGGTGTTTTTAGCATGTTGTTGTGGCATTTTTCTGATGATGGAGGACATATAAAAGGAAACTTAAGCTGAAAATTGTTGTTGTGAATCAGGAGCAGAGCTGGAAAATGCACCCTTCCCTGAGCTCTCAGCATCGGGGAGGGGAAGGGGGACGGGGTTGCTCTGTGCCAATGGTGCTGCCTACAACTCAGAGGCAAATTTCTGATGAACTACTGCTGCTCTGCAGGTTTCGGATAAATTGACAGTCATAATTTAAAAGACCGCTGGGAACACTTTTACATTAAATCAACAGATGCTCAGACTGGGACTTTAGAAATGCTTTGTTTCCAGGTCCAAAAGAACCAAAGTTGCAGAACCTCAAATGACCACTGGAGGCTGGTTTAAAACAACGGCAGTGTCAAAAACCTTTTTCAATTTTCTTCATATGACAGCTCTTTGTGGATGTGTTTAGAGGCTTGAATCATGTTTTATAACTTAATTAAGAACTTCATTTGCATTGACAGTTTTAGGGGCCTATTTTTTAATCAATAGGTGGGTGGAGTCAATAAAACTTGTGTTCATGGGTCTTATCTATTCAAGTGTTATGGACAACACTAAAAACCAGCTATGGTCCTTTGTGATCAGCTGGAATCTTGTTTCATGGGAACATTTGTTTATTTTCGTCCTGGCTTCAGATTTTTTTTATGATCTTTTATGGGGTGTCGAGTTTTCAGGTAAATTTGAGAGAAGGTCGGGTCAATGACAGATGTCCTATAGTTTGAAAGACATTTAAAGTTAGTTCATTGTAATGCTCTTTGAAAAGCTATGCAACTTTAAATATTTGCACAATTTTTCTGGCTTAAATGACCTTTTGTGACAATTGGAGCAGTATTTGTGAGCCTTCATTAGAATTCTGTCAATGTTCGCTTCCTTACATGAAGAAGATGACACACAGAAGAGCAAACCTCTGTGTTATGATGCAGAAACCAGTCCGACTGAAGCAGATGTTCATCTTTCAACGCTTTTGAGGCAAGAAAACTTCATCTGCTTCATGTGAATCCACAGAGAAGCTGACAGACTGACATCAGTGAGTCAACAAGCGCAATGTGGGACTCTTCAACGAGCGCAAATGCAAACAGGAGCCAGCACCTGCATCTCCTTTTGTCCTGCAGCATCATTTGTTCTGATCCCACACTTAAAAATAAACTGAGTGCTCAGACCGGTTAGACCAGGGGTCGGCAACCTTTTTTACTCAAAGAGCCATTTGGGACCGCCCCTAATGAAAAGAAAAGCAGACAAAACAACCCGTTTTGACATCATTATATATATTATGCATGTATATATTATATCAAGGGTGCTCATTACGTCGATCGCGATCGATTTTCAAAGACATAAGTGTAGATTGCGGGCCAGAAAAGATAAAAAAAAGTACTTCTTTCTTTTCATCTTCATGTTTATTTGTTACATGTTTATTTCAACATTATTGTTTATGTACTGATGATTAAAAACTACACAGTGAGTTTACATAAAGATACTTTTGTATTAACAGATGAGCCGTTTTATTACAAAGACAGAAAGCAGCGACCATCGTATTCATGCTCTGCTGTAACGGTGCAATGCGGGCAGCGTGGCATATTGTGAGGCATTTGGCGCTGCTGGCTCCGTATTGATCAGTATTGATGGGGAACGACGACTACTAATTTAGTGTTCCGTCCTCCGAACACACAATATATTTCACGCACACACCTCCGCTCCGTGCTCACACCCCCATCTCCACCTGCACGCGCACAAACACATACTCCGCAACAGTATAAAGCGCGTGCCTCACAGCTTCCTTGATGAGCTCGTATTTATCGGGCGAGAACTGCAGAGCTTATAGCAGGAGGAGAAACGCGGGGCGGCTTTAATAAACTCTGGTTGCTGGACTTCTACCAGGGACATGATGTGCCGCGGGGAGAAAAAGACGTTCTGAAGGCAGAGTTTGCGCTGAGTGCATTTAAACTCGCGTCTGCAGTGACGTATGTGTCAGAGGATGTCCGATTGGCCATTCTGCATGTCAATCAAGTCCCGTACTTTTCGGTGAGGATTTTAATTGGCTGGTGGATTTTCAATAAACACTCTCTTCCCCTTCAATCTCCCCCACGTCCCCGAAGATGACCGACCGACGCAATGAGCTCCCCTGCTCTGAAACACACATCACCGTACACGGGAGTCCAAAACACCGGCGCAAACTCTCCGTCACCAGAAAGCCGCTCCCCGTTCCGCGCCACGCCAAGCCCCCGGCAGAAAATCACTCCAGACCCGGAGTGTTTATTGAAGCCGCCCCGCGTGTCTCCTCCTGCTATCAGCTCTGCAGCCCTCGCCGACAAACACGAGCCCACCAAGGAAGCTGTTTTTTACGTGGCACGTGCCTCGCACGGAGCCAGCAGCGCCTTTGAAATGCCATGAAAAATGAACAAACTAAAATAAATTTAAATTTTTATAAAATACTCATTATTTTAAGTCACAGGGAGCCACAACAGAAGGATGAAAGAGCCACATGTGGCTCTGGAGCCATGGGTTGCCGACCCCTGGGTTAGACCGTGTCACACTGCCGCTACGTACAATTGTCCACGGATGAAAACTCGTCATCCGTGAAAATACATTGAAAAAGTGAGAACAGTTGTGAAATCTTCACAGATGTATTACGAATGAACTACGACTAAAACACGCAAAGAACACGTCAACCTGCGCTTCATTGAATTTCTTCTCTTTGACATTCGGAGCAGAAATCCCAATGCTCCGTTTATTTAAACAGTGGAATTCCCCTGATCCGCACCAGTTCTAAGTCAAGACGGTCTGTATTTGAAATAGGAGTTTTCCACTCTCGAATGGGGGGGGGGGTCACTGGCGGGAGCTGCAGCTGGGGAGTTCCGCCAGAAGGGTCCCATCGGGATTCATATCGGTGCACACCGTACCCATCTACCAAAGCCCTCGACTGACATCTGTGCATATCAACCAGAGACGAACACAAGAAACACTTATGAATTCCATAAATCATGCATGTATCGTGGAAGACCATAATGTCCACCGTGGACAGTGAGCATATTGTACGTAGTGGCAGTGGCCTTTAGAAAGAAGTGGGTCAGTGGAGCGGCGTTTTAGTCAAACTGGATGTAAAACCAAGAATAACAACATTTGGAATATAGAAGATGAACCTCTGGGATTTGCGTGACAGAAATGAAGTTAATGAAGTCTGAGTATTTCTCTATTCAAGTCGTTGTGAATCAGGAGCAGAAGGAAAAAAATACAGTTTGAAAAACACTGTATTTGCTATGTAGACAATAGACTGGGAGGGTCACAAGCTCCCTGCTCCACTCCACACTGATGCAAACACATAGATCCATGTTTGTCTGTTTTCCTCGTGGGTATCTGGCTCAAAACTGCACAGCTGGATAGCTCTAGTGTTGCTCACCACTTTAGTTACACTGGAAACTTGTGGCTGGGGCTGGGAGGGGATTTAAGCTTGTGGGAGAGGTAGATGGATGATGGGAAGTTGAGGCGGGCTTACTCCCTGCCAACAGGCCCACCCACAACTCAGAGGTGAGTTTCTAATGAACTCCTGCTGCTCTGCAGAAACTATGTCCTGGAAAACAACACGTTTTTTTTGTTTTGATTTTGGCTAAAAATGACATAATCCTAATTAAAAGACCACTGGGAAC
The DNA here is from genome assembly GCA_037389245.1 of Oryzias sinensis. Lineage (NCBI taxonomy): Eukaryota > Metazoa > Chordata > Actinopteri > Beloniformes > Adrianichthyidae > Oryzias > Oryzias sinensis. The sequence continues at coordinate 10,202,340 of CM074494.1, read as the reverse complement.
ACTGAGGAAAGAGATCATAAAAGATGACGGGAGGGGGATTTAAAGGTTTAAAGGACAAAAGGTGTTTTTACTAAAAGTGGGCTCAAATATTTGAAATAAACAGAACCGCATAAAGAATTATTTCTGCAATAACAGCAATGAACACACACAGCTGTTTAAAACTCAACAAAAGCTCAAAGTCTGACTGCAGCAGAGATTTCCTCAAGACAACCAGCAAGAGAATTAAGGCGGGGGTCCCACCGGAAACAAAAGAACATCAGGTACTGATCAAGCAGCTTTGTTAAAGAGCTGCAACAAAAACAGAGAAATTATTTAAAATCTTTGAATATTATCTTTTCTGAGTCGAGGAAACAATGGTCTCAGTCTGAGCGATGTTTGTAAAATTAGCATTTTTTGTCCTCTTTATTTCCATTTCAGCAAGTCAGATCTGAACTTCTCAAAGATGACAGAAGAAATGCCTTCTAAAAAGTGATCCGGTCTGCATATGAAGGACCAAAAGAGAAGGAAACTTGCTGTGAACCTCTATTAGAACAATAGTAAAAAGCAGGTAAACCTCTATTATGTTCATTGTTTAAACAAACCAAGCGGCAGGAAAACAAACACTTCACCTGAACCGCTCCCTGCTGAATGTGCTTTTCCTTCCCTCTATGGAAAAGAAACATTTCAGGCACAAAATAAGAAAAAAAAGAGGCGTTCTGCCTTTACTCCTCCTTTCAGCGATGGAGAAGGTCAGACAAAGGGAAAAAAGGCACCTCACAAGTAAATGTAAACAATGAGAACACAGAATAAAAGCTTTTCAAAAGGCAGAACCTTTCTTAAACCCTGATTAGCTGCTACATTTCAGCAAAAAGCCCTCATTTCAGCTCATTCTGAAGCAGACAGAAGCACGTGGAGCATGCAGGACTGTCAGAGCTCCACTACACTCACCAAGCTGACAGCAGGTCCTCAGAGGTGCTCCTGTACTCGACGCCCTGCCACTTCAACCACTCTAATCCAGATTAATCCCCAGTCAGGGTTTGTCCTCCACAGGAGAGGAAAGGGAGGGAGAAAGTGCTGAGATTACTTCACATAAGAAATGATGGCTGCTCTTTAAACAACTGATCAACAGATTCTCCAATATTTAAAGTATTTGAACACGATCAGATCAGGGATTACATGAATCTCTTACACACACCTTCAGTGACAGATTATTTAACCAAAGGTAGAACAGCTAGTTCCCAGAGGTCGTGCTGAACTCTGGAGGACCATTGTAGTCCCTACTGCCCCCTCCCCCTTCGTTTTTTCTACATTCCACTTTCATGGACAAACACAACTTGATATATTTTTATTTTGTGCTAAATCTGTGTAATACTCTATAGGAACTGGAGTAAATTCAAGGTACTTGTGTCACATTGATATTTCTTTTTCTTGCCACACTTTGCAGCGTGATCGGCCGTACCGGGACCAGAGCCACAACATTTCGTTTTACCCCGGTGGTGAAATGACAATTAAAAAAAAACTTGAATTCTCCAAATTCAAGTTGTTGGTCCTGAATTTTGTAATGCATTGCTTCATCCCAATTGTGTAGTTATCACACCACTCAAGGATAGCATTCCTGAATCCCAGCAATATGATTCATCCATTTCAATTGAATGGTTTTTTTGTGTTATAAAGTAAAAAAAAAGGCCCCCTCCCTTCTCTTTATATTATGTAATAATTACATATGGATTGGTCAATCTCAAGCCATTTTCAGCAATAAATGCAGACGAAAAAGACAGACAAAATAAAAACTACCGGTAAAAAACTATAACAAACCTTTTTAAGATAATAATTTATAAATCGATTAGAAAAAAGAAAATACATCTGTGTACACGATGAGCGAGGACAATGACTTCATTTTCAGTTTTCTAATTCGACCACAGTAGATCCATCTTTGCGTAGTTTTAAACAGGTAGTTTGTACACATGGAACTCTTGAGATTTGTGTTTCTGCAGATCCAAACTGACCTGAGGTCAGATAAGCTTCTCATCTAAAACATAGAGGGCACTGTTCAAAAAGAAAAAAACTGTTCAAATATCCCAGTGTGAAATGATCCTTAGTTTCTTCCTGATTTTTTCTTTTGGAACATATTCTGTTCATGTTTTCTTAAACCCAAAAAAAGGGCTATAACCATTTGATCCAAAAATGGCTTTTTCAGTCACGAGGAACAGAGTTGTTCCTCTGATACTCAAGTATGTTTGCTCCAATGGAGCGCCAGTCCAGCTTGAAATGTAAAACAGGAAAACGCCTCAAGTATGTTGAGATTCTGTAACTGTGATAAACCACAGAAATCTACTAATCAAACACAGGATTCAGTGACACCGCAGACTTACATCCGTGCTGTGGCTTCAGAAAATGCTCTCGCTGAAGATTCATGGGCGGGAAACTCTCCTTTAACAAATGACACATCAATCACAGCTCCATCTAAGGCAGTTTTAATTAAAAAAATATGAATCTGAGAGTAATTAGGGGTACTCTGGCGTGCATATCTCCTACTGAGGCCACCAGAGAGGGAATTAGCACACACTCAATTATGATACACTGATATGTGTGTGTTTTCTTTGGGGGATATATTCAACAAAGTGCACAAAGACTGAGCTAAAAGATCCCCTGAGTCTGACAAAGCCACTGTGTTTATCAAAGATATCCAGTAATACCCTGGTGTCAGCAACTTATCTGATTTCAAAGCTTGGTTTGATTATTTGAAATCTTAGTTGAAGTGGCACAAGTTCAGCTCTCTTTAAAGATCACACATTTATGTTAATATGTCTTTTTAGAAACAGAATAGACTCTGGAAATATCAACAAAGCATGTATGTAGAATGAATGTTCACAGTGCAAACGCAGGTTTGATGGGTTTGATCCTTTGATTAGAGGATTTCATGCTTCCATTCCAGCTGGAGCAGTCTTTGGACCCCAATACTAAACTTCATGAAGACTTTATTTCCAAACAGATTTCTAGATTACGACGGAGTTTTAGGGCCACCAAATGGAGGGAAATTTTAAAAGGAAAAATGCATTAAAATGAAATTTTAACGGAGCAGATGGTAGGAATGTTGTAATTTTAAGTCAGAAAATGAAAACAGAACGGGTTCCATGAGCCAAAAGGATCATTAAAATTCATAAAAAGAACAAATTTTAAATCCTGCTTTAAACTTTCAACAATATAGCAGCAGCGAGCGTCTCTCTTAACGACAGCTCTGAAGTCCTCTGCACTGGTAAAAAATTAACTAAACTGAATCCCCAACAATGTGGAGCATTCAATAGTAAAATGAGGAAAAGCACATAAAGCCAGTGAGTCTGTCTGATGCTGAAATCCAGCTCTTGTTCCTCTGTAAAGTCGGGAAAGGCCTCAGTGTTCTGGTCTTGGATCTGTCATTTCTGAGACTCTGCAGAGGCTCAACCACCAGAACCAAAGCAAAAACACAAAGAAACATTAATGCTGTCGCCATGCCAACCAACAACTGCTGCCTTGGACAGAGCATACATGGCCGGTTGCAGAGAGACGAGCCTGTCAGCAGCAAAAGACGGAACTTCTTTTCTGGTTCTGCTGGTGGAGGTCTGAAGATGATCTGCCCAGTTTAAACTGGATCCTCAACCAAGTCCTGAGCCAATGTAGAAAAGTGTAAAACCAGAAAATGGTCTCATCTTTATGTCACTTAAGTGAGTTGAACTCCGTGAGGACAAAGCCAGCGCTGTTCTTTGTACAGCGCTCCATCTGTTTGGGGCTCGTAAGTAAGTGGTTGTCTTGTTATTGAGTTAAAAGTCAGAGTTCTTCTCTGTTCTTGGTTGTGGGGTATTTCGCTCCCTCAGGCTCCTGGGAAAACAGAACCAGCTCTGACGGGTCGCCGTGTCACATGTTTTAGCCTCTGCCAGAACCCTGCAGCTACACAGGGGCAGTCAGGAGTCCAGTCCCATGAACCCACCCCGTGTGTGCCTTCAGAAACCAGAAAGAAGAAGACTCTCTGACCTGCACACAAACTGTCGCTCTACTTCAATTGAATCGACGGACAATAAAAAAGATATGAAAGGGGTTTAGACCAAAGATCAGAATGCAGATCATGTAAAACAGATGCACAACTGGATCCTCACATGGCACAGAACCAGGACTTCACACCTTAAGGGAAAACTAAACCAAGTTCCACAACAGTTGGTTTAATTAGGAGCTCAAATGTTCCTTCATTTATCTGCTCACAATCGACAAATTCAGCCAGGATTACAGTCCAAGACAGTGTTTTTCAACCAGTGCGTGCCGTGGGAAATGGTCAGGTGTGCCGTGGGACATGGCCCTCATTAACGCATCTAAAAACATTTCCCATCTCCAGGATATCAGCTGTTCATCCAAACAGACCCTGATAAAACACTGAGTTGTTAGGAATATGAAAGATCGTAAAATACTTTTTTCTTTGTGTTTATTTGATTCTATTGAAGACATTTTGATAAGAATGACGGTAACGCGATTTAGCCGCAGCTTAAGCTCTTCTAGGAAAAGTCCCGCCCTTTAAACTGTCTCCACCAATCATTCTTGGAGGCTTAATCACACGTCATCAGTCTGGCCAATCAGAAAGTGGTTAAAGTCTTTACCCCCTTGTTTCGATCCTGCTCATAAAGTTGCCTATTTCCAACAAAAAACACCAGCTAAAGCTCGTCTTTAGCGGTGTAGCTTTCCACAGAATCCGGTATCAGACCGTGGAACAAGTGAACAAAACCATGAAGCTCAGAGACGCGAGTCTTTCTGGCGTTCGGCGGCTGTATGCACTACATCTCCCATGATGCATCGGGTTAAAGTGACAGCGTCTCAGCGCACAATGAGTCTTCCGTTGACGTCTTGATTCACAACAAATACACATCAGTTTTTAAATCTTCTAACTTAACTTTCATTACATCTTTTAGAAAAAAACAGCTGCAGTTTCCAGCTTTTTCTGCCACAATTATCCCAAAAATGCATGTGAGATTGTGGAGGGGCTGTAGATCAATACAGACTTTGAGTTTCTCCCTTTTTTTTTTTTTTTTTTAATTTTGGATGCTGGTGCACCGCAGGATTTTTATCAAGGTTAAAGTGTGCCGTGGCTCAAAAAAGGTTGAAAAACACTGATCTAGGATGACAAACGCAGCTTTCAGTCTTCAGCCGAGGTGTGGATCATGATGGGGAGATCTAAAATGGATCAGAAGACAAACGTCTGTCACGTTGACTCTACAGTTGTTCAGAGAGGAGAGGTGAAATATTTATAACTAAATTAAAATTCAATTGAATTTGATATAGGACGTAATGAGAAGCTCAGTTAGAAATCACCATCTTTGTTTTAATCAGAATCGGGAAGAAACGTTCGGGAAACTCTTTGACTGAAGGAGTTGGAGGAGGAGAGCTGAGCTGCATCCCAGTCCTCATCCATCCTCTAATCAAGAGTGAGCTCCACCATACCCAAAGCTACGTTCACAGCAGACATATGACACGTTTGGGAACACGCATCAAGCTCATTGTGTTCCCACTGGACAAGCAGAGGTCTTCTTCCGTTTCTTTTTCTACTGTTTAACAGCGCGTGATCGCCACCTAAATTTGGAAAAAGCTCAGTGTGAAATGTTGAAGTGGTGGAAATCTCATCTTGCACACAGCTCTATTACGATATATGAAAGACTTGGTGTCATAGAATTTCGTCCGGGCACAGAACACAATCATTAGAGAGAGATCTGAGCTGGCCTGGGCACTGCAGTTTTTCATTCACGCCCCAAAACAGGAAGCTGCAGCACGAACCCTGACTCAGGGAAGAGATCTTCTTTCCCGTCTGTCCTGGACAGCCACCAGTGTGAGGAGGACTCTGCTCCTACTTTGACCCCACAATTCCTCCCTGAAGGTCAAGGACAGAACGTAAAAGGAGCCGAGAACCTCGTGAAGCTGCTCCATCACCGAGAAGGGTTTAGCAGTCTGTGGTTTTCACATTAGCCCTGTACGGCCAAATCTAAACCGTTTACTCGTCCATTTCTATGAATGAGCTAGTGGTCAACCAGACTGAGTTAGGCAGAGCAAAGAGTGGCACCGGGCCCGGTTCTGGAAAGTGTGAGCTGACATAAGAGTGGAGGAATGCCACTGCCATGTGGGATTACAGTGACGCCCTCACACTTCTATTAATATCAGATGTTCACTTCCACGAGGTCTGCAGCTGGGCCGCAAACGGCGCTGAAATCCCCCCCAACCCCCGCCGCCTGCGAAAACACGTGCACAGCCAGCTTGAGGCTCGTGCACATCCCTGGATGATTATGTAAAACCCGGCAGCTGAAAATGTGTTGGTGAGGGAATTCTTCCCACCAACAACTGCAAAGTCACGGCAAACTCCCCACACCGGGAATACAATCCCAGCAACCCCCCCACCCAACCCCACCCAACCCCCCCCATCTCACAGACTGCAAAGTCAAAGCTGTTTGGGAGCAGAGAACAGATGGGAATCGTCATGTAACCAGAACAGAGAACACAATGGGAATGAAAGCAAAAGCATGACGGTGCAACGACATGACAGTGTCAGAAAGAGGATAAGGATGGCAGGAAAAGGACAGAAAGGGAAGATGGGAAATCAGTTTGAGGAGAGCTTGGGCACAAATGCAGAATGAATCAGAGGAAAGGAAAATGAAAACAAAAGACAAAGAGGGATTGAAAAGAGGATAACATGGACATGATGATGGATGCCAGAGCAGAGGAATCCATCTTTCGACTGGATTTCTGAGCTTCTCTTCAGGGTTGTTATTAAAGACACCCCCTTTCCCCTTGCTCCCTTGCATCCTCGCCTCCTTGCCTCCTCGCAGGGTTCAGCGGGTCGTTCTGTCAAAGTCAATGATGGCCACAGCTTGGTATCAGTAGTGGCCTTCTGCACGCCAAAATGTCACGTCTGATTATGCTGCACCGTCCTGAAAGTGGCGTTTAGGACCGCCGCTTCACACAAACACGCACGTCTGCAGCACTCCATGCACTGAAGGGGCGACGCGGAGTCTAAACAGGCGTGAAAGAGGAGGATTCGGGTGTCAGAGGGGAGTTAATCACCAGCTCATTAAGCAATAATGATGGTAATTGGATGTAGAACGCTTTTCCTTATTGGGAAAATGAAGGAAAAGTGCTTTTTGGCAAATTACTTGATGAAAGCTTCGTCCCACCGAGCCTCTACCTTTGGTACACTGAGGTCATGAGCCCACATCACCATCCCCCACCGCCGTGCCAAACATCTTAAGAGGTTCTGACAAAATTGAAGGAGTTCCCACATTTATGTAGATTTCTTTTACACAATTGTTGGCTTTTCAAAATGCTGTTTAGGATCCAAAACTTTCTATCATTATTTATTATTATTGACCTTTATTTAGGCAGGATAATCCCATTGAGATTACAAACCTTGTCTGCAAGGGAGTCCTGGCCAAGAGGCAGCTACAGTTGGTAAAAAAAAAAAAACACTAAAACATTGAGACAATAAAATTTTTTGGCAAGACGTTAAAATGTAAAATACTGAGTCATAAAAAGTAAAAGAGTTAAAAATAACTTTGACTGTTCAAGACTGTTTTTACATTATAAAATGATTGCTGTTTTTTTGTCTTAAACACCAAGTGACAAAACAAAAGAGAGAGAGAGTGTTTTCACTTTAAAACTAAAATAATAACGTTTTTTCTCCTTCCTCTTAAGGAACTTTCAAAATAAGGCGCTTGTAAGAAAAAATGTAAAAAAAAAAAAAAAGTTTGCTGCCAAAAATAAAATTTTTATAGTATTTCTTTACATTCAGTATTAGGTTATTGTTGGCCTCTTTCCTTCATGCAGTACATTTTGTTTGTGTTTCACCACCTAAAACCAAGTAAATGCTTCATCTATCTGCTCATTCCTGATCTCATGCATTTGGATTCTCTAACTAAAACTGTAACCATCTTTCCGCCAGCAGTGGCATAACACGCTCATTTAGTCAGTTTGAGCCCTCAAATGCTGTCAATATCTTGTGGACAGACACAGTGAGCGTCTGACTGTAGCTGAAGGTTCTGCTGTGAGAAGACAGAGAAGATCAGCTCACCCCTTTGACCCTACGCTCACTGATGCTCTTTGGAGAAATGTCACATTTGAATAAAACTTTCCTACTGGGGAGAATTGGTCATCTTTCTCAAAAAATGTATGTATAAAATTCAGCATAGAAGAACTGAACAGCAAAACGTGCCAATGTGTTTCATATGATTGAATCCAGTGACTGAAGCATTTAAATGTTAGCTTCTAGCATGCAGAATAAAAAACCCTGCTGTCCTCTGCGTTAACGCGTAAGCAGCCTGTCTGCACATTAAACAGCGTAGACGGGTTTGTTGTGTCAGGAACTGATCCGCTGTTCCTTTTTGCAGAGAAGAAACCCTAAAGTGGAGCTGTCATTTCAAACAAGCCTTAAGGAGGAAAACTGAACACCTGAGTGCACAAAAGATGAGATCCAGCACCAAGTCACAGTCTTAGAGGGGATTTGCATAATAAAACGTCTAAATGACTATGTCTGTCAGACTTCAGTCCTCCTGCCTGAAGCGAGGAGTCCCAGAACACGACTGAAACTCTTCTGGGTCGGCCTGGAAAATCTGCTGCGCTTCGCTGGTAAATGTATCAGATGAGCGGATGGGAGGGGAGGAGCATCAATCCTGCAGATTGAATGGCGCCTCAGTCGTGCAGCTCTGCTCCCACTGCATGAAAGCTGCTGCATTTGTTGATTTGCATTTATTCTGACAGAGACACGGAAGACTTGGGCTTTACTTGTTGCTGGAACATGTTTGTCTCCAAACGTGAAGCACAGAAGAAAATGTGGGAAACTTTTCTTCTGATCATCTTTTGAGCTGTTTTTTTAAAGTGTTCTTAGAGGTCTTTCATTTAGGATTACGCTGTTTAAGTCTAAATCAAAAAACTTGTGTTGTTTTCTAGGGCAGAGTTTCTGCAGAGCAGCAATACTTCAATGGGAATCTACATCTGAGTTATGGACAGAACTGTTGGCAGGAAGCAATCCCCGCCACCCCCTTCCCCTCCACGTTGCTGAGAGCTCTCGGTTTACACACTCTCTCGCTAGCTTACAGCCCTTCACAACCCCAACCTAACATTACCGGCGCAACAAAAATGGCGAACAATATTGGAGCTATACAGCACCACAGTTTTGAACCAGATGTCAACTCAGACGAGGAAAACAAAGACGTACGTGGATCTAAGGCCGCATTTACACTGCAGGTCTTGATGCCCATATCCGATTTTCTGACTATATCCGATTTTTCTGACGACCCGCTTACATCATCTTTTAAAAGTGACCCGTATCCGGTTTTTGCATTTACACTATACAATGCTGAAACTATCAAACGTAGACGTTCTGAGGACTACGTAGCAGTATTTCCGCCTTCGTATGACCTCCTTCGGACTTTTGTGTGACTGCGGTTGTCATGGAGGCAATGGCATAAGGAGGCGTTTGCAGACATTGTGCTATCCTAACAGTTTGATCCAAGCAAAGACACAAACGGCTTCTAGACTGTTCCAGAGCAACAATGTCCCGCTTGTTTAGTTACCGTTTGCGTCCCGACCGGGACCGACCGGGACCGACCGGTTTCCGACTACGGTCTGAAGCCTGAGGATGACAGGTAACACGCTGATGGGGCTCCAGCTGTCCTGGAACAGCAAAATCAGCGCACAAAAGCACCTTAATAAGTCATGTGATCTCAGTTGGTGGTGTCCTGAGTTGACGTCACTGACTTACGACTCGCATTTACTGGGGAATACCCGATTTTTCATTGGAAATGTCTTTAATGAAGCCAACAATTCAGAAGCTGAGTGACAGTTTGAACTTCAAAAAGAATGAATGCAGATCTGTGTTGCAATACCCAAACTCTGAAGTAATGGATCTACACTGTTTCTGAAAGCCTTTTCAGAGGTTTGTTCAGCCACTTCCCTGCATCTTATGAATGATTCAAGCACAAAAAGGCATTCAAAGACAGAAAAACCAGCCCAGGTCATTCAAAACCAAAACTGATGCAGCTTTGCATCACCGCAGGAAACTCCCTATAACAGCACAGTCGACCCGACTGCTGAGACTTAACCAGCTGCTGACGTTTGTCCAACAGGCTGACGGGGTCAAGGATCCAGTTGAGCTGACGTCTGCAAATCCCTGAAACAATACAAGTGTTTGAGTCCCCAGAAAGAAAACCATCCGCTCCTGTTCCGTCTGTTTGATCCATTAATGCAGGCTCATAAATGAAAATGAGCGTGAAAAGCTGCATTTACTCTCCTTCACAAATTATGACAAGAAAAAAAAACTTGTTTTCTGTGGATTTATGAGCTGCTGATGATAAAAGGAATTTAAACGTGGAAGGAGGATTTAAAGCCATATTTTTCAGGTAAATCAAGAATCTTTACGGCTGAGATTAGGTTCCTTTTTAATCCCTGGTTTAAAAAAACAAATTCATCTGAAAAAAAAGGGAAAAAGAGCAATTTGTTGAGGACAAGAGGAGCCAAAATAGGTTATGAAAAAGCTCCTTTTTTAAATGATCAAATGTCTTTACAAATTATTATTTTTTTAAATCCTTTATTCATTTAAACAAAAAATGTAATCAGGAACAAAGAGGGCAAAAATTCTACAGATAGCTCTGGATGGCCTCAAACATCACAACACAGATGAGGAAGATGGCCTTTCACCCCCCCTGTCAGCTTTAAGTTGCTTCCAGTTGACTTGGAGGTGCTTCCAACCTCTGGCAGAAAGCGTTTGCTGAGCTGTGAGCTGCTCTCCTGAAAGCGCCTGGACCCGCTCCAGAAGCAGATGAAGGCTAACGGCCTCAAGCTGAGGCTCTTCTGGTAAATCCTCTGGACAGAAAGCTGGAGCTCATCCAGCCAGCAATTGGTAAATATTCCTTAAATGCCAAATCCAATCAAGAACCAACTAAGTGTGGAGGCTGCGGAGCTCCGTTCAAGACAGACATGGCGATCAGTTTAGGTTTGCTTTGAATCAAATCCACTTCAGGCTTTTACTTGCTTTTTAATGTAAATATGCTCTTATTACCAATCACATTAGTAATGTAACCTGTCTGTGTTCATCTCTGTATATATATATATATATAAAGAAAGATAGAGATACAGAGAGAGTGAGAGAGACAGAGCGAAACCAAACCATTCAATCAATAGGAAAATATAAAAAAATTAACGTAAAAAATAATAATGACATTAGAAAACTGAACATATTTAGTTTTTACCGTCCAGCTCTGTCAAAATTAAGGCATTTTTATTCAAACTGCTGTTCTCTGGGTAAAAAATTACATTAGTTGTATATTTGTGCCTGATTTTACTCAGCATTTTTGGATTTTGCAGCAATAAACAATGTTTTTAATCATAAAAGCATATATACAAATTAGAAATAAAACTGGTCTAAAAAAATGTTTGCCAACTTCTGATTTTAGTGGAATTTTTGCCTCAGAAAGCAGCAAGGAGGATGAAACTACAGTATATTTGTCACGGTACCCCCAGCGGGACCCTCCCCCTCATCAGGTTCACCTGAGGACACCAGCTGCGCCTCCTCATCATCAGCCGGTGGACTCTTAAGGAGAATCAGGACCTGTACTCGATGCTAGTTCGTTGTACTCCACGGTGCGTCCTCTGGCCCTGCTCGCTATTCTCGTCCATGTTTTATCTGCCTCGCCTAACTTTGCCTTGTCTCTGCCTACCTAGGATCACAACCTCGTCTATCACGCTCTGGACTCTGACTCACCTTCTCTCAGGTCCCTCCTCGTCACCCCTCTGGACATCCTCCTGGAAACACGGTGTTCGCCGCCAAGACCATCGCCTCCTCCAACCATCCTCGACACGCCCTCACCTGGAACTCTGCCCTATCTTCATTAAATCCATTACTGCTGACCCTCCTCGCCTGCCGAGTTTTCCTTCCGGGTTCCAGCATCTGGGTCTGCCACTGTCTCGCTAGCCATGACAATATTTATATTTGTGTTTATCTGTGCTTGACTTTAAAGTCAATTTAATATAATATATATATATTATATTAAATTGACTATTATTATTATTTTTGTTATTATTTTGTTATTTAAAAAAAAGATATTATACAAAGTACATAATATAAACAAAACAACAGCTAAACCTATATAACATCTTACATCTCACATCTTAACATCAACACTATAACATCTTATTTTGTTACAACAGCATTAAAAAAATAATTTTAAGCAATTTTTTCCTTGAAAACAAATCATTATTTTTAAAGGTAATGCATCAAATTGCATTTGAAAAATCACTCTTTATTTTTCAAGAAAGAAATCGCTGCCTTTACTACAGATTGTTTTGAAATATTAATAACTAAAAATCCATTTTTTCCCCTCAAAGCTCAACTTTAATGAGGCTAAATTGTTAACTAAAGGCTGAAATATGAAGTTGGAGGACTATAAAATACTCGTTCTATCCCAGCTTTCTGCTTCTTTTACAAATCAAAGTTTAAGCCTCCTGCTGCTGCAGGAGCTGCAGACAACAAAAGCAGCACCAGTCAAATATTTGGGTTTTCTTCATCACAAGCCAGTTCTTCTAAAGTAAAAGTACACACACGCGCACACACACACACACACAAGAGACCGTTTCACAAGCCTCTGAAAAGACATTAAATATGAAACAACAGTGTCCTAGTTACACTAATGAGAGTGAAAGGGTGTTTTCCTTGTTTTTAACGCAGGAATGTTGCGTTTTTGTGTGTTTGTCAGTGTTCTGTGTGTTCATTGTGACCTTCAGGCACAGCTGAGGGTCTGACTACAAGAGCAGCAGCTCATATGACTGGAATGCCACCACAGCAGTGTGTGTTTGGGTGTCCACACACTCCTATGAGCTCATCTCAGCCACAAAGAAAATCAACTTTTGAATGGCATTAAAGTTTTGGTGTAACTTTTGTGTACACTACAAATCCTACAGCCTGGGGAAATGCAGCCGAAATCTTTGCGTACTTAGCAAAACTAATCTTAAAGCTGTGGACACACCAATCTAAAAAAGAAAAAAAAAACACTCTTATTTCCTGTTATCTGCAGCACAGCATGTTGGTGACGTGGTCGCAGATAGAAAGTCGCGTTCTTGGAAACACAAAGAGGGCTGTATTCAACACCAACTGTCGCTGGCCTTGTGATCTCATCTCGCACTCAAACATTAAGCTAATCCAGCCGCCAAAACAAAAGGGTGGAAAAAAACATTGTGTCTTTGGAAGTCTGAACAGGAAAATGAGAGGTTTACAACCAAGGATTGTAAAACCAAGGATTAGCTTTTTCTGACAATTCCGACAGGCTGCGATTACAGGATCCTGTTGTTGCGTGAAGTCAACCGGCCGATAAAAGAAGCGTTTAGCAGTGGCTTGAGTGCTCGGATGAAATGAAACCAAACCAATGAAATGAAAGCAGAAAGCTGAATGTATTTTGAAAATATTAAAAAAAAACACAAGTGTGATGCCCCTCCCACTCCTTCTCTGCTAGGCTTTGGCTCTGCCTTCAACTAATTTTCTTGCTGGTCAATCTGGTCACAGGTTTCCCCTAAATGTAGACTAAAGGTGCTCAACAATCTTACCTGGAAGCAGCCTCAACTCACAGCTTCATCACTCTGGAACAGCTATGTTCTTTGGTTTCTTTTTCAGATGGTCTTTTTTTAACTTCATATCTCTGAAAACTAAAATTGAATAAATCTCATCTTATTTCATTTTACTTCCTGCCTGTGCATGAAAAGGAAGACAAATCTTTAAAGGCCGTGTTCCATGTAAGTTTCGGGCACTTTCCACATATAAAATGTTGTTCCTTCATGTTACACGCGTGATATACCAGTGTGTACTTCATAAGTGTTTCTTGCGTTTGTCATTCATCGATGTGAGCAGATGTCCATCGAGGGCTTCGGCCAAAGGGTCTTATTATGAATTTGTTTTTTAACTGTACAAAATGTTTGGTCGGTTGAGAATTACGCAGTTTATGCGTATGTTACATTGTTTTCTACGTATATAAGACATAAATCTTGTGCAATTGTGCGTAAATTTTGTGAGATGCATACACAAATTTGTGGCTTTCAACCGTTCCAGGTATGTCTGACAGACAAGTATAAATTTTATTATCCTGTATACGGCGCACATATCATGTTAATTGATGCAAGAATTTTAGGTCAGATTTGGCTTTGACGTTGTTGTTATGTGTTCTTTGAGTGGTTTATTCGGGATACATCTGTGAAAATTTCACGTGAAAGACCACAACTTATCTCACTTTGTCTGTGTATATTCACGTATGACCAATTTTCATCCGTACATAGTGGCTGTGTGACACAGTACAACTGTACAGCAGCCTAACTTGGTATGTGTTCCAACAGCTGTCAAGATCTGTCAGTTTTCAGGAAAATTGTTGAAGTCGCATCTTCCTAAGATGGTGACAGCTGGGGAGTTAACCCTTTAACACCAGAGCTTTGGCTCCGGTCTTTACATTCTTTTGCTACCATAACAATTAACGTAATTCCATCAGATTCTAAAGTGTAAAAAAAAAGCGGATTTGCAACACTTTACGTTATATATTATGTTGCAAATGAAGGCAATATGAAAAGCTACTTATCTATCACTGCATCACAGTCAGGTGATACACGTTGATTGCGTGAACGGTTGAAGAGTTAAGGTAGTTCAAAGAGTGTGTTATTTAGGTGTTGCCTGGTTACTAGTAGAACCAGGCAGAGTAGCTTGAGGAAAGTTCTATCTTTCTTAGAGCATCCATTCAAAGAAAATATTAACTAATTAGGATATTTTCCAGAAAAAGATAAAAGGTTGATGGTGTAACTTTGAATCTTAACATATTTACATGGTCTGCACTAGTCATTTTGTTTTTTTTTGGTTCTTTTTCTTGTGTTGAATAAATTTTTCACTTAATTGGGCAGCTTTCCTGAGCCAGTACTTTAGAGCAAAACATACATTCCGTCTTTAGTTTGTTTTGTTTTGTTTTAAGGCAATAGCCTGGTTAACAATTTGAAACTGTACACTGGGTTACCTGAGCAGTTAGACATATTAAATATTGTTGTCAAAGGTTTTTATTTGGTGATATTAGGTTCTATCTTGAGCTTTTGCAAATCTGTTTGCTTCAAATGTAAAGCCAGAAAAGCGTCATTGTCCACAAAGCGCCTGAAAACTCTAGCTTGGATTTGTTTTTACATTGTGAAACAAATATTGTTTTTTCCTAACAATGTCTTCATAAATCAATCTCATGAAAAGGTGAACTGTGTTGTCTGTTTCCTCCGTCAGACAGCTCGGCTTTATCCATAACCGCTCTGGCATCCGGCCTGAATGTGTGATGATAGAATTACACTGCTCAGAAAAAAGACAATTACATCGCATCAATACCAGCGAGAGCTGCTGAGCCCAGACATTCAAAGCCTCTGCTGCTGATTAAAGGTCGTCCATTTAGGGGCCTGAAATCAGACTCTCATGGGCTGAACTGGGAGATGCGTGATAAATGGGAAATAAAAGACGGAAAAAAGGGCAGGTGAGGGAAAAGACGAGGAATGGGCGGACAGAAGTGGACAGATTCTTTTAATAACCTCATTTGGGATGAAAGTAGAGAAGTGAAGCTGTTGTGAGTGTTTAAAAAAAAACAACTAGAAAACAATACAAAAATGTTTACTTTTCACAATTTCTATCTAAACCTTTTTTAGGATAAATGTAGCATTTCAAAAATAATGTATCTAATCGCTTCCCTTTTAATACATTTTTGATTTAATATACCATTTGAGCTGACAGACCACGACAGCCATACACTCCAACAGCAGCGGGGGCGGCCGTGGTGCAGCGGTGGGGCGGTCGACCCATGATCGTAATAGTGCAGGTTCGATTCCCGCCTTGCACGCCCATGTGTCGAAGTGTCCTTGGGCAAGACACTGATCCCTACCTTGCCTCTGGTGGGAGGTTGGTCCAGTTTTCACCAGTGTGTCAATGTGTGTGTCAATGTGTGTGTGCATGGGTGAATGGGACTGTGACTGTAAAGCGCTTTGGGCCTTCGAAAGAAGGTAGAAAGCGCTACATAAGTATACGCCATTTACCATTTACAATTCCAATGCCACACTTGTGGAAGAACTAAACATGTTCTTCTCTCGCTTTGAGACTCTGCTGCAGCAACAGACATCTATGTCATCCTCACACATCCCACTACCTACTCACAACACTCAACCAGTGATCATTCAGACACAGGAAGTGGCACTGATGCTACAGAGACTAAACCCAAAGAAAGCAACCAGGCCTGACAGAGTCCTTGGGAAGGTACCAAAGGTCTGCGTTGATCAACTCTCACAGGTCTTTACTGAAATCTTCAGCCTCTCCCTGGCCTGAGCTCATCCACAGCCCGCCTTATGGATGACCGCCCAGTTGCACGTACCCCGGTCAGTGACTGGTCCTTAGCCCTTAATTCCTCCTTCATGATCAGTTTTCTAGTAAGAAGGCACTTTAGGGAGACAAAGAGGATGCCACCACCCATGGGAAAAAAGCACAATTTTTTTTATTTCAGAATCTCAAAAAAGCATAAAAAGATATTTACTAAATTAATTCCATATTCAAAAATGTAAATTTAAATCACACTCCACTAACAGAAAGACCATCAAAACAATTAAGATTTGTGAACCTTTCCATGTTTTTTTCAACTAAACCCCAGTTGATGTCACTGTATTTTACATTTTCAACACATTTGTTCTCTTGTTGCATACTTGTCCTTTGTTCAATAAAGTTAGGGGGGGGGGACATAACACCCATACGTCACTATCCAATCTGAGTCCCTGATTGGTCAAAGTTTAGCTGTTCAGGCAGGAACACAGTGTCAGGAAGGCGTAAAAATCTTTACCAAACCACCTGTGCAAATCAGTGAAAGCTGATTCACTGTGGTGACCCCTGAAGGCATCTGCCAATGAACAACAACAACTCTTACAGGCGCATGTGACTAAGGCTTTACATGAAGGTTGTGTAGGTCTCATGGCAACACCAGCAAAGGTTCTTCTTTGTGCTTACTGTTACCATCCCCAAACAAAGAGCAGTTGTAACTTTTCACTCTTAGGTGTTTAAGGCAACCCAAACCACAAAAAGGGAGGGCATTTTTTTTTTACTATTTTCCTTTAGTTCATCCCACCATCCCCGAATGTGGAAACATCTCTTCCCAGTAGCATGGTCCAGTTCTGGTCAAAACTGTGGTTTATTCCATTTTTTTCTCTGCCATGCGTTGGCCATATGGAAATAGCTGACTCAGGGACTTTTAGCAGCTACTCCTGGAGCCAAATAAAATGTTCAAAACTGATCCCGATTGTTTCCATTCCATTCCATTTATTATTTAACATTAACATGAATAAAAAAAACATTTTTTCCTGGTAAAATCGAAATATTTTTTGCACGAGTTAGAAAAAGAAGAACTTTGAAATCAATCCTTTGTTTTTATTACAGGTCAACAACAGAGCTATAGAAATTGCAATAGAAGATCACATCTGTGATTTTAATCTTATTTTAATTTCCTTAAAACACTAACCAACAATCAGTTTTATTATATCTTTTTAAGCTTCCATAAACCCCGGAGCTCTGCACAGATCCAACACAGATGCACAAAAGACACACAGAGACACATCTACCTACACACTGTCCTCGCCTGGAGCGCCACATCTGTCAGCGGTCATCACAGAAACGGCATTCTCTCAGAGCATTCTTTCTTCGGTATAAAAATACAGGAGTGCAGGCATTTGCAATTGGATACAGACATTCTTTGTCTCCATGCTGCAGACCGACTAACAGACACAAACACACAGCAGACACAGAAGACTATGAGAGCTGAAGCCCTGTGTTCTTTTATGAGGAAAATCACTGCAAAGACGAAGGAAACAAAACTTTACTTCAGACACACCGAAGGGTGGAACTGCGTCATGTGGTGCAAACCAATCTGCAAAATCTTTTTCATTTACAGTCCCAGTAAAAGAGGCCAAATGCTTTTAACAAATAATGCTGAGGAAAAAAACCCCAACCCCTTAGCTCCACCACCATGGATGAAGAGTTGAGGGGGGGCGGTCCTGGTTCTCTTTTAGGTGAAAGGTTAGCATGGAAAGAACAGAGGTTCTATAGGAGACTAAAGTACCAACAAAGGAAAGCTTATCTTTTCCTGATTACCTTGAAATTACAGCCCTTGCCTATGTTTGTTCTTTTATTTTAAAGCATTTTTTACACACACGTTTTTATTCAAATAAAACTGTACAGCTGCATAGCCCCCATATTGTTTGCCATTTTTGTTGCACCAGTAATGTTAGGTTGGCGTTGTGAGGGGCTGTAAGCTAGCGGAAGAATGTGTAAACAAGGAGATGAGGGATGAATTCCGATACAGTCCTAAAAAAAACAACTTTTTTGTTTTTTGCTTTTAAACGGCATGATCATAATAAAAGATCACTGAGAAAGCGTTGAAAACAGATCAAAAGATGAGTGGAGTGGGACTTGATTGCAAATTGGACACGTGTTCACGACTTTCTTTGAAAGGAAAATAGGACGTCTCCCATTTGCCGAAGTCAAACCTAAAAAATATGAACATTGTACAAAGACTATTTATGAATCCATATATGGATTTAGGTATTTGTCGATTCAAACAACCCAACAAAACAAACAAAATTGGTGTAAAACTTTTCTAGTTCATTTCTATTTTAACAAACCTTGCTTATTCTATATTTTAAGCATCAACTAAAGACGCCAGCTGTAACCTGAAGACAGATTTAGAGCAGTTCCTGAAGGTATAACTTCCACAATCCTTGCATTTCTTCGTCTGAGTCCTGGGCCACAAAAAGAAGAACTGAAAGGTAGGAGGTCAAGGGCCGCATAGGGATTGACCATTTGTTTAAAAACCAGGACAGATGTTATTTTTATTTCTTTTTGCTCTCTTGTTGAAGTGAACAGTTTCAGTCTTGACATTCAGAATTTTTTCAGCCAGCTTCCTTCTAGGACTGACGCTGAGGCTGCAAGTTAATAAACTGCAGCAGATGCAAAAACACAACATCAACCAAAACTGTCACTTACACTATCTTGACACTCCAGAATCTAAACAGCGTTCATAACCTTTAGGGAAAAAAACTCTCCAATGAGATTTGTGAGATTTGTTTGTCCGGAAATGTTGTGAGGGGAATAAAAGTACAAGGATGGAGCTGATT
This sequence comes from Oryzias sinensis, assembly GCA_037389245.1. NCBI lineage: Eukaryota > Metazoa > Chordata > Actinopteri > Beloniformes > Adrianichthyidae > Oryzias > Oryzias sinensis. Next base: position 10,183,167 of record CM074494.1, on the reverse strand, counting down.
GAAACTGTTTGAATTGATGTGTTACTTTTACAAGAGAATACAAACCCACACAATATGGATTTAACACAACTTGCAAGGCTATGTAAATTGCAGGAGTACCCAAATAAATTTGAAATTAATTAAAGCAAAGCATGATCGCTAAGAGTCAGATAAAAATAATATTGTATTTTTAATCTACTCCGTCACGTAATCATAATAGAAATCAAAATCTTAGATGGCTTTCCTGTAGCCAGTTTACTAAATACTTCCATAGTCATTAATATGACGACATAATACATTGGAGAGACACTACTATTACTAACTTTCCAGACAACTTTCAAGAACATATATTTTAAATGTTAAGAGAGGATTACAAAACCAATTGACATTGATATTGTGAAGACGCTAAAGAAATAGAACAATCAATAAGATAAATTCCATTAGGTTTAATCAGCTGAAAATAAATTCAATTAAGCCAAAAACTGATGATAATTGTTGAAAAAAACATCTTGATAAACAGTGCTACTAATGCTAAATGTTATTACTGCTTGGATTAATGCTGAATTGTAGTGTTATGTTCTTTTAAAATTGAGACAAAAAAAGAGAACCCAAGCCCACATCTCTAAATCACTGGGTGAACAGACCGGTACAGCGACCGCATAGCAACGAATTCCGCTCCAATCTGCCTGTCGATCTTGCGTTATAATCTTCCTTCACTCATGAACAAGACCCCAAGATATTTAAACTCCTCCACCTGGGGCAGGAGCACTCCATCCACCAGGTGAGGGCAAACTACCATTCTCCGGTCAAGAACCATGGCCTCAGACTTAGCGTTGCTGAAACCTCATGCCAGCCGCTTGACACTTGGCTGCAAACCACCCCAATGCATGCTGGAGGTCCTGGTTTGATGAAGCCAACAGGACAACATCATCTGCATAGAGCAGAGAGGAAATTGTGTGGTCCCCAAACCAGACCCTCTCCAGGATGGAAACCGAACTGTTGTCCCTGGATCTGAGGTTCTACTATAGGATGGACTACCCTCCCCAGTACCCTGGCATAGACTTTCCCAGGGAGGCTGAGGAGTGTGATTCCAAGGTAGTTGGAACAAACCCTCCGGCCCTCTTTATTAAAAAGGGGAACCACCACCCCTGTCTGCCAGTCCGTCTGCCAAACAATGCTGCAGAGACATGTCAGCCAAGACACTCCTACAGCATCCAGAGACTTGAGGTACTCAGGGCGAACCTCTTACACTCCTGAAGCCTTGCCACCAAGGAGCTCATGGACTACCTTAGTGAACTCAGCTTGGGTGACGGACAGCCCCACCCTAAATCCCTAAGCCTCTGCTTCCTCAAGACAAGGCATCTCAACAGGATTGGGGAGATCTTCAAAGTATTCCTTCCGCCGCTTAACAATGTTCCCAGTCAAAGTCAACAGCCCCACCCCTACACTGAAAACGGTGCCTGCAGACAACTGCTTTCCCTTTCTGAGGCGCCGGACGGTTTGCCAGAATCTCTTCAAGGCCAACCGATGGTCCTTCTCCTTGCCCAGACTGTGCGTAGAGGTGAGCAGGTACCTCCCAACTAGCCGGCTCCTTTCCCCCCAGAGAGGTGACTTCGTGCTTTTACTGAGCCTACTGATTAGTCCATTTATAACTTGAATAACTGCAAATATATAAAAAAAATATCATGAAAAAAAATTGAATTTGCAAGTAGATGTTAAAGTGTGGGTGACATGGTCTATTTTAATAAGCCAAAATATAGTAAATAGTCTCTATTTCATGTTGCGATTGTTTTTAATATTTTTCGAAAAAGAATAAATAGCGAAAAACGCAATATAAACAACGAGGACGGCCGCCGGCTTCACGCATTCCGCCGAATTCTCGCCCCCCTGTTTGTGACGTAACGAAAGGAAGACAAGGCAGACAACATGGCTAGCACCGATAGCGAAGCACAGAGTGATGCTACCGTCTCTATTAGCGATTTATCATCAGATGAACAGAAAGATGAAGAGGAAAGTTGCGGAGATTATCATGATGATGAGTCACTTTTGCAACCGTATCGATTCGAACCCTTTTGCGAAAGTGAGGAGGATATAGTATAGCAGAAAGTAGTAGGTCTAGTGATGCCGATGACGATAGCCAGCATGAAGATTCGGCTAGACTCCAGTAAGTCTAAAAAATGTATAAAATTAAATTACTCCACTTACCCTAAAATATACTCAAATGTCCCCTTTTGGCCTAATCTAAACAAAGGTAAACACTGGTTTTCAACCCAATTTACAAAATAAATGTCACAAAATAAAAGTTTCCCAGATATTACTACTCTTTAGTTAACAAAGTCACTGTATACCATTAACAACTGCAGAA